>LPNX011234691.1:0-52950 GCA_001517045.1 Pseudotsuga menziesii
GTTCATAACTCGTTCATATTAGCAGTGCCTCTATTGTGCCCATGCCGCTGCCCAAGATAGAGCAGATACACTATGGATAAGTTTTTACTCTATAGTTTTATAAAGAATCTGGAAACGGCTCGTAGCTTGTAAGTTATAACTTATGGGTGAATTGAATTGATAACCCTCTGGCGAGTCGGGCCTCCACCGCCATAAGGAAAACCTAATCGAGTTGTTTTTTTGGGTCTGTCAGTCTCATTCTAGGCATCTAGACAAGGGCAAGGGTTGGGCACTGGGCACTAGAGACAAATGCAACTGGACCGGGGTCCAGAGGGCTTGTAGGAGAAAGAAAAGTAAAGGTAGAACATTGAGTATTCTTGATCTAGATAGACCTACTAGGAAATTAGAGAGATTGGCAAAGTCCGTGGGAGAAAAAACCATTATACTGGCTTTATGGGTATCTCAGTCTCGGACAGTTGGACAATAGTGAGTAGGGACTCGGCCTCTCAAGTGTCAACTCTCCAATTCCATGATTTAGTGGTTCCCTAATTTCTATTTCCTCTAAAAGAGTTTGAAGAGCTAAGGTTCCCACTGGGTTGTTGCCTTGAATTTACAAGTATGTACATCATTTTGAAGTTGTGTAATATTTTGTATGTGAATAAGAGTTAAATGAGTTTTTTGTTGTATTTCCTTATAGTGATATAAATACAAGGGTTTCATCTTTCACCATTGTAACTTACTTTGTTTACAATGGCTCATGGCAATACATTCGGTTGCTTGTTTAACCCTTATCCTCCACTATATGGTATCCTTCTATTTCTTTAAACTTTTTCATAGCTCCTCTCTGGGGTCGACACCAGCTTCTATCTTTTCAGAGTGGACCTCTGTCTCCCCTCTCCTGTGCCTAATTTTGCAACATTTCAACATCTGTGCTCTATTTCAGAATTTTGGGAATTCTAGGCATCCTTACTATTGTTAATAGTTAATATGTTGTACTGAATATTTGAATGAAATCCTATTTTATATCTCAAACTTATTTTGAATGTGCTCATTTGGATAGTTATTTTAAATCTCATGAGCTCATTTGGATTTTCAATCGTATTTATCTTTATTATTGTTAATAGTTATATTTATATTTGAATGAAATATTATTTAGATATTTGAAAAAAATCTTATTTATAATCTCATGAGCACAGAGCTTATCTTAAATCTTTTTATTTATTTATTTTAAATTTTCTTATTAATATTTATTTATTTAATATTTTTTGTTTTGTCAAAAAATATGTTATGTTGTATATCTGTAATTCATTTGTGTTTATGATGTGAAACTGAGAATTAACAACACTGGTGCACATGTATCCTTCTAAGATTCTGTTGAGTTATCAATTCTTCTAAGAATTAACAACACCAGTGCACATGTAATTTTCCCTATGGGAAGTATCCCTCTACAAAACCTACAACCACGAACTATGGGTGTTCAGCCACGAACTATGGGTGTTCCATTGGTGGTAACCACTAATGTGCCTAAGCACCCCTACATCCAATGTTTCTTACTCATGGCATTGAAAAGTAGCATCTCCTCCTCTAGATACCAATTCCCAAACAATGGCTTTAAGGTGTGTACAATTTTTTTTGCAATTGAATTGATGCATGGTTGTTTAACCAACGTTATGATGTGCAAACCTATGGTGATCTGTACCTTATTATGATTTTTTTTTTAAATATTGTTTTAAGACAATTTTTTTGTTGTATATATATATATATAATATAATGTCTTTCAATGTAAAGCAAGCATAGTTTTTTTTAATGAACAAGATTCATTACTTGCTAATACAAGCTCTTTTTCACCATATTGTCATTTTTTTTCTATAAACTGTTGTTAATAAATACTAAAATTTTAATGAACTTCTAAGTTTTCAAATGAAAAGAATAATTTATTTTTACATGTCAACGGTGAAGTGTTCAATATCTTAGAGCCCTTAAAGTGAAATGGGACCTTGCCCTTCAAATTTGATCCCTGATCCCACCACATTCATGAAGACCGAAGTCACCGGATCTGTTTTGGACAGATGTCCCAGGATGATACAATCCCTCTTCATTCTCGAGGATCGAGGTCACCGGATCACTTTTGGACAGATGTCTCGGGATGATACAATCCCTCTTCATTCTCGAGGACCGAGGTCACCGGATCACTTTAGGGCAGATGCCCAAGGATGATACAATCCCACTGCAACATCACTACTCCCCCTTTCGGGGAAGGTCTTTCTGAACCATACCAAGCTTGTCTCGAAAGTGTTCGAACTTTACCCGAGACAGAGGCTTTGTCAACGCATCATCATCTAAACCATCTTCATCTACATCTTCAGTATGTGAATACTGATTATCATCAGGTCACCATCATCTGCATCTACAGAATGTAAATACTGAAACATCATCTATATCTTCAGTATGGGAACACTGAAACATCATCATCTGCATCTTTATCTTGAATGCAAAAACACCGAATTTCTATGTGTTACGACAGAACACAGGGTTCTCTATTATCACAACTCTCGTTATCACATAAAATCAACGTAGTATCCATCTTCAGTTCAAAGAGACCTGATATCAGCTTCCGAAGCCATATGGCTTCACAACTTAGCAGAGCAATCTGCTATGTATTCTACTTCAGCCATGCTACGAGAAACACTGGACTGTTTCCTGCTAAACCATGAACTCATAGCAGACCCCAAACAAAAGCATCTACCTAATGTTCTTTTCCTGTCTGAGATACTTCCAGCCCAATCTGCATCTGTGTAGCCATACAATCTATACTCATGGCTACCATCATAATATAAACCAAAGTCTATAGTCCCTTTCAGATATCTCATCACATGTTTTGCAGTTACTAGGTGAACCCGTCTTGGTTGAACAAGATATTGACTTAAGGTGTTCACAACAAAACAAATGTTTGGTCTGGTATTTGTTAAGTACATCAATGACCCAATGATCTGTCTGTAATGAGTCATATCCACTAACTCTGATGAGTCATCAGCTAACAGCTTTAGGTTGGAGTCCATGGGTGTGGCCACGACTTTGCATTCCAACATATTGAATCTCTTCAATATCTCTACCGCATACTTTCCTTAGTTGAGAAAGATTTCTTCTGAACTTTGCCATACTTCCAGACCTATGAAATAATGCATTAACCCAAGGTCTTTCATCTCAAATTCTTCTACTAGTTTCTTCTTGCTTTCCATGACCTAATTCTCATTTCCTGTCAAGGATAAGTCATCCACATATAATAACAGGATCACAAGTTCATCTTCTACAACCTTGAGATAAAGGTTAGGATCAGCTTTACCGTTGGTAAATCCCATGCTCGACAAGAAACTATCTATTCTTCCATACCAAGCTCTGGGAGCTTGCTTCAGGCCATAGAGGGCCTTCTTCAACTTGCATACGTGATTCCATCTGGCTTCAACTTCAAATCCCCGTGACTATTCGATGTATACATCTTCTTCGATCACACCATTTAGAAAAGTTGTTTTCACATCCATCTGGTGTAAGTCCCACTTCATCATGGATGCAAGTGCCATGGTAGCTCTAATTGAAATATACCGTGCTACTGGGGCAAATGTCTCTTCATAATCAATTCCCTCTTTTTGAGAGAAACCTCTGGCCACAAATCTTGCTTTATACTTCTCAATACTTCCGTCAGCTGCATGCTTTATTTTGCATATCCATTTGGAGGATACTATACTCTTTCCTTCTGGTTTGGGAACTGTATCCCAAACATCATTCTAGTATTCTTTCATCATAACATCTTCCATTAGTTCGTCTTGTCGAGTAATCAACATATCCTAGTCTTCTGTATTCAACCTTGAAGGTTGGAACCCACTTTACTCTTGGTAAAGTCTCGATCCAGCAGGAAGCTGTCCATCATGTCGTACCATGTCGAACTTAGATATCTTCTGTAGTCACTCCCCCTAAAGTGGAGTATCATCTTCCCTCTTCATTTTGTACAGGTGGCTCTATGCTTGATATATACTTGTCAATAGAGTATGTCATGTCATAGTCTATTCTTTCTGAGGCAAATCATGAACCTTGCTTTGTACTGTTCTTGTAGATCCATATGGAAGATACTACGTACTTCCCTTTATGCTCGAAATCATATCGTATACATCATTCCCCATGATCAACTGTTATTCTTTGATCATAGCTTCTTTCATAGCATTCTTTTCTTCATCTTGAGTTATCTTTCGTACCCATTGTGGTCTTCATCCTTCGGGGTGGATCTACCGCTCTCTGAAGCTCTTTCTTCCGTCATGGTGTCTTTGACCCTGGGAGCTTCAGATTCATGTTTATTGGAGTGAATTTTGAATTGTCATCGCTTGTTCTTCGGAACAAGTCTCATCCTTGTTTTCTTGTAGGAGGTTGTTCGGGACCTTTCCTACAATTCAAATGCACCAATTGCATGGTTAGAACTATTTCATAAAACATATGCATAACGACAAATTCTTATGCATCATGCAACTATTTAGCCCATACAACATTCATCCATATCTCACAAAAACTTTCTAGATGCCTTCCATCTCTACCATGACATCACTGAGATTGTGTGCTAATCCAATATGTCAGCAAAGAGGTTTCATTCTAGATAAGTAGCAATGGAGAGATGTATAGCACCATGAGCTACTTACCGATCACATGCATATTAGTAGTATATAGTCATTAATGCAAACAATCTATCATGCATAACACATCAACTGAATATAATCAAATGCATAACAAAACAATATCATTAAATGACAATTGAATACTTATTTTTTGTTTGTTTCATGGGTAGACTCATTCTTGATCATTCTCCTTCATCATCTTCTTCAATCATGAAATCATCATTTCTTATCCAAATGATAAGATGGATAAGAGGTTCGTCAAGAATTGAGTTCTTCATATTCCTCATCGCTTGAGGGATCTTCTTTGAATGGTGAGAGCTTGATCTTCAATTTGCTACCATCTTTCTTCTTCTCTTCTTATGAGACGAGCTTCTTCTTCTTCCCAGAGTCAACTGAAAGTAATCACTTCCTTCTGGCACACATTCCTCACATGAATGAATCCCATGATCCTGGGAGGCCATTCAAGGTGGCTATCACCACTTCTGCATTCTCCGCTTCTTCTTCTACCACTTCAAGATGTTTTGCATTCTGGATCTTCACATTCTTCAAATGCTTTCTCGAAACCATCTTCTGATTTATGTTCTTATCTTCAAATAGCTTGATCAAGGAATCAAACATCTTCGGTGTCTTTAGGGAAGACATTTGTGGTACAAGTTGATCCATGATTGAATCAACAATGATCTTCTTGGCCTTGATCAAGTTCTTCTTGTGTAAGGCTTTGAGCCTCATCTCCTTCTAGAACTGGAACCTCTCTACTCATGAAGGTGTCCAATTCATTTTCTTCAGAGAGATCAAATACTTCCATGCTTGGAAGTTTTTCAACTTCACCAAGCTTATCATCAAGCTGATGTGATAGATCACTTTGAAATGAGAACCTCAAATGCAAATAGCAAAATATTAGATCTTACCGATTTGAGGTGTCCGTCCTGCTTCCGGAGCTGGCTGATCTAGAGTTTGTCAAAGAAACCCAAATTTTCAAAAATGGAATCTTTCAGATCTGATTAGATAGAAAGATAGATCTCTTCAAATGGAGCTGTCCAATGTACTCATTTTCTGAAAACAGTGGAGGGAAGCTCCCGGAACAGAAAGCCCTAGTTTTCTAATTTCTTCTGCATAAATGCCTGTTACTGTTTCTGTGATATCTCCGAAATTACTGCTCCTCTGTGTCTGAAATTTCTCACTGAGGTAACCTCGCATGTCCCTGATCCAACACAACAGGTTTCATCAGAATTGGCTTCATCAATTGGGATTTATGATCATTTTCCCAAGGTGACCTGTTACAGGACTGTTCAGAACAATGAAGTTGTACGGAATGCCACGTGTCACTGGTTCATCTTCAGGTTCTGAAATTCGGACCACAGAAAGTACAGTCTGTGCTCTTTCTGGAACATCTTCAGGAATTCCATTTGGACCTCTGTAGCCCACGCTACAGCAATTCTCTCCAGGTGTCCTGTTTAGGGATGAATTCTGGAAGAGGCTAGAACCCTAACTTGGAGGGGTCATATCTCCCAGAATATAGCAAATCCAAGGTTGAATTTTGAACACAGTGTAAATCAGGAATTTATCTTAGGCCTCTGCAATTTTCAACTCCTGAGCCTTCGCCAATCTCAGGATATAGCGAATGTACCAAAACTTAGCAGTTTTAGTATTTAGGGTTTTTCCAGATCGGGGTCAAACTAGGGTTTGACTTTCCTGGAGTTTCACCCAACCAAATTTCTTAATCCAGGTCTCTAAACTTCGATTTTGATGAGGAGAATAATCCTATGTTGGGCTCACTCAAAAATTCTTCTTCTGTAGAAAGCCCTAATTTTCCGCACCAAAACTGAAAATGCTCGGAATCGAATTCCGCTTCGACAGAAAGATGCGCCCTTCAATGGAGAGTCAATCTAGCCTTCTTTTGTTGATCGATCATGGATAGAGACCCAAAAAATAAGAAGCCCTAGATTCTTTAGCTGCACAATGTCTTCTTTCAGGGTGGCTCTGATTCCATGTTAAATTTTCATATGCTAAGCTAGATCATTAGTATTTCATTTCGATTTCATAACAAAAGCATATAAACAGGATCACTGAAAGATAGACAAGTACAACCATACAAAAGGAACACAAAGATTTATCCTGGGAAAACCTTAAAGGGAAAAACCCAGCAAAAGCTTCCTCAATATAGATGCCCCAAAAAGGTAAAAAGGTAAAACCAACAAGAAGATCAAAAACCTGATCCTCCTCCTTCTCCAACTACTTCTCTCCTCCACAAGTGTGGTACACAAGTGAGTGTGTGTGTTCCAAATGAAGAGCACTACACCTCTATTTATATTCATTCGTTCACTTAAGTTAACTCATCTGTCATGTAGGCTCGAGTTAATCATGTAGGCTCGAGTTACACATGTAGGCTCAAGTAACCACACTGGGGTGCTAATGACCCACCTTTACAATTAGAGGGCACTGCCTCATGACTCTTATTAGTTCTTCCGATTAGGAGCATCGGGGTACAAAGTAATACAAGTGGTTCTCCCGGTAGGACCATCGGGGACCACAAAGAAATACATATAGAATATTCTTCGAACTTACAATATTTCAACAATCAGGCATCTTTTCAAGGAGCTTTTGGAATTGGAGATTCAACTCCCTCGCTGCTTCATTATCCTTTATATCTTGATTTTATGGATCTCATTCACAAGGAACCTTTAATCTATCTTCACGTCCCATGTTTTTATATTGCCATTATCCAAGCTTTTAAACCACATTTTGGCATCTTCCTCTAATGACAAAACAAATAGCTTCATAGCCACATCTTTATGATCATCTTTAACATCGTACTCTTGAAAGCTTTCTATAAGTTTGATAACATGCTATTTTGGCAAAATGACATTGTTCCCCAAGAATTTAGGTAACCACTTAATTTTTTTTTTAGACATGCCATGAGAGCACTCTGAAGAGCTATCATATCCAAAGGATTGAAAATACTATTTCTCCGAGATGCCATGATTGGAACAAGAACTTGCTTGCCTGACTAAGTGAAATAAACAGCTGCATACTAAGAAAAATATTCTTCATGAATGAGATAGCAACCTCACCTTTACGCTGTTAGCCACCTGTCACAAAAAGCAATACAAAACAACTGTAAGGTAATATAAAAAAAAAGTCTGATTTGTCTTTAATGCAGGCACAATATACATTGATACATTCCAACTGAACTAATAACTTTTTCGGTGAAGGCAGTCCAACAAAATTTTGCACACTCAATATGTCATGACAATGTTAATTGACTCACCCAAGAGAATAGAGCTGATATTCCGACACCAACTCCAATCCATAGAAGCGGCGATCCTCTGAAGGCAAGTAATTTACAAGAACAAATATAAAAAAAATGATGTAGGATATATATAAGTGCAAAATCAAATGCCCATTTGTTCATTCTCCAATAAGAAATGTTTTTTAAATGCATAGAATGACATGATATATTAATTATTAAAAATAAAGCAAGAGTAGACTTTCTGTAATGTTTTGAAGACAGAAATACAGAACTGGCATACATGTACGTTGGTGGTAGTTGTGCCGGAGGAGGAGTTGCACCAACTGCAGCTGTCTGCGTGCTAGCATTTGGAGCTGCAACAAGTTGTACCTCAGACTGATCCATCCCTGATGTCATCAAGAAGCTATTTTAGAGAATCTACATAGTCAATTCTGGGCTCCAAGGAAACCTCTAATGAAGAAATTCAATTCAAATTGTTTGGTTGTAGACTTGTAGTCCACTATACGCTCAACTAGAAATAATATTTCCATGTGATGGAGAAACAAACATGGATTTTCAATCAATACATTTATGACTGAAAAGTTCAAATTCAAGTATAGCCTATGATTAAAAGTTAAAACAACAGAACTCAAGCACAAAATAAACTGCAATCAATGACAATGCCACTGATACAAACAGGCTGCTGTGCCAGCTAAAGTTCAACCAACATTGCAGGTGGCAGAGGAGCAAGTTGATGCTCCAGAGACTTCTTTCCAAGTAAGTCGTCCTTCGAAGAAATTTCCCAGGTACGTTGCACTGATGTCTTCCATCATTGATGAAGAGCCTAATAGTTATGAGGAGGTAGCAAGTACACAGCTATGGCAGGATGCCATGGAGAAGGAATACAACTCCGTCATGATGAATGATGTACAACAGATAATGTCGAGACTGGAGGGGCAATTAGTGGTTGATTCCAGGTGGCTAGCTGCTATGCAAGGTAAAGCAAGCAACTAACGGTAGCATAAAGAAGTACAAGGTTGTATTCGTAGCAAGATGAATTCTCCCAAAGAGAGGGAGTTAACAATGAGGAGACCTTTGCTCCAATTGCCAGGAATACTCATATTGGGACTATCATGTCTTTAGCATCAATTTCCGGTTGGCAGTTGTATCAAATGGATGTAAAGACAACCTTTATCAATGATGTGATTGAGGAAGAAGTATACATTAATTAGCCAAGAGAATTCGAGGTGCATGCACGAGACAATAATGTGTGCAGGTTGAAGAAATCCCTTTATTTACTAAAGCAGGTGTCCACTGTCGCATTCTTGGTACTGTAGGATCTATGAGTACTTATTAGGTTTGAACCTCTGCAAATCCCAAGCATTAAATTTATGTGATAGATCCCATCTGCTTGTTTCTGTTCTGTATATAGGTAATCTGATACGTACAAGGAACTCTAAGAAGCTCATTGTAGGGTGCAAGGCAGAGTTCGCATGAGAGCTCAAGATGAAGGACAATGAGTTATGCACTACTTCTTGGGTCTAGAGGTTTGGCAAAGTCCAGGGGAGGTATTCCTTGGGCAGGGAAAGTATGCCGTTGACATTTTGAAGAGATTTCAAATGGACTCTGAACCCTTAGCTACTCCCGTGGCACCAAATCTGAAGTTGCATGCTGACTTGGATTCAGATTTGGTAGATACTTCCATGTATAAATAGTTGATTGGATCTTTGATGTATCTAGTTAAAACTTAATACTAAACCTGATATATGTTTTGCAGTGAACACTTTGAGCTTGTTTTGGTCCTGTACGTAGATGACCTAATACTAAGGAGCTCTGAGAAGCTCATAGCAGGGTGCAAGGCAGAGTTGACACAAGAGTTTGAGATGAAGGACATTGCACAAATGCACTATTTCTTGCATCTAGAGGTGTGCCAAAGTCCATGCAGGTGTTCCTCATGTTGAATCTTAACATGTGCATGTAATTCTTTAAAATTTGCAGACTGTAATATAAATAGAGCTTGAAAAGTAAATTAGCAGTAAGACAAGTGCAGTAGTCAACCAAGCATCACACAATTGAACACAAGATGTTTTTCACTGGGAAACCTTTAAAAGACAAAAACCCCAAAAGCATTAGTAATTCATCCCTTAAATGAGATGACTGAGTTTGTAGATGATAGAAAGTTGTTCTCAGAATTCTGAGATGAATGTATAATAAATTTCCAACAAAACAAAGCAGCCCTAGCAGGCGTACTGCTGTTTCCAAATGCTGACACGTGGAGGGTAATTGTCAAGTTAATCTTCTATTGCAAACCCTAACCACCAGACTGCTGCTGCCCGAATTTTGTTGTCTGCTGCCTGTGACTGTTAAGCTGCCCGAAATTCGTTTGTTTGTTGCCCAGGACTATTAGGCTGCCCGAATTTCTGTTGGGACTGCCCAAACCCTGTTTCAAGCTGCCCGTGACCTGTTTGAAGTTGCCCGAGTTCTGTTTTGAGGCTGCCTGTGTTCTACTGAGGCTGCCCGTGTTCTGCTGAGGCTGCCCGTGTCCAGCTGAGGCTGCTGGTGTCTAGGAAGACTAGCAGTGAGGGTAGTGGCAGCCCTGTGCTGCTACCCGTGGCCTCCACCCAGGCCTAACCCTCCACCGTGAACTGCTGGCAGGGTCAGCTGCAGCCCTAGCCACCACCCGAGGGTATATAGCAGCTGCTGCTGCTAGTGCTGGTCACCACGGAGGGTCTGTTGTACTAGCTCACCACCGTGGATGTGTAGGGAGGAGCCCTAGTTGGCTAGGCCACCACACGATGGCAAGATTCAAAAAGAAAACTCAGCCACAATTTCGTCTTCAACAGCTGCAAAGAGAAAATCTCAGTCACGAATATTTCAGTCACCCTCAGCAAATTTTGCCTCAGTCCAAGTGGGAGCAGTCAAGTGATGTTTGTTGTGTGTGTTAAAATGAATTGCAAGTGATCTTTATTTATAGACTTTCAAACATTGAGTTGGTCCCACATAATTAGGAGTTGACAAAAAGGTTTTATTCTTTTTCAACTTTCACCCTTTTTACTTTAACTTTTGTGGTACAAAAAGTCTTCTTTGTAATTTGACTTGTGTCACTTGGTCTTCCACATGGACCAAGGGTCAGGGTAAGAAGGTCCTCCAAGTGTTTAGTAGTCAAAGAAAGTGGTCTCTAGTGTCCTTCATGCCCACTCAAAGTACATCTTCATAAATAGGTAGAATTATTGAATGCTTTTAACTTGAACTCCTTGTGCCACCAAGATCAGGTGCTAGGTGTCTCAACCAAGGGTAGTTAATCCCTGGAGAAGGTCACATAGCCGATAGATCAAGGAGAGGAGTGCATCACATGCCCAGACCCGGTCTAGGGCTTATGTTGATGACCTGGTAACTGACCAGGAGCCTCAGCCCTAGTTTGCATCAATTGACTCAATGTCAAATACTTGGTGACTAACCAAGCGCCTCCATTCTCCCGGAGAATGGCCCTCTATCCTAGGCCGAGTCCCCCAGTACTAGACTGGTTCAAATTCCTGGTAACTGACCAGGTGCCTCCATTCAATGAATGGCCCTCAACTCTAGGCTGAGTCCCCCAGTCCTAGACTGGTTCAAGTTCCTGGTAACTAACCAAATGCCTCCATTCAGTGAATGGCCCTCAACTCTAGGTTGAGTCCCCCAGTCCTAGACTGGTTCAAATTCCTGGTAACTGACCAGGTGCCTCCATTCTTCAAGAGAATGGCTCTCGATGTTGCTTAGGAAAAATCAACACTCCCTCTCAACAAGAAAGATATTCTCTGCCATGCCAAGCTTGTCACGAAAGTACACAAACTTTGTTGATGTCAGAGGCTTGGTCAAAATATCTGCAATCTGTTCATCTGTACAGATGTATTGCAGCTTCAGAGTGCCTCTCTGTACTAAGTCTCTGATGAAATGGTACTTCATTTCAATGTGTTTCAATCTGTCGTGAAACAACGGGTTTTTCGAAGGCTTAATGCAACTCTGATTATCGCAATGAATAATCAATGACTCAAGCTTTCCACCGAACCGGAGAGAAGTTTCCAAAGCCAAACTGCTTCTTTGCAGGCATCACTAGCACAAATATACTCAGCTTCAGCTATGGAACCCTGTTTCCTATTGGACCAAGAAATCATTGCTGGTCCCATACTGAAACAGTAACCTGATGTGCTTTTTTGGTGTACTGCACTACCAACCTGATCGAAGTTAGCATGTCCGACTAACATTACTCCACTTCTAGAAGTATACCTGAGCCCATAAGTGATAGTACCACGCACATATCTGAGTACATGTTTAGCAGCTACCCAGTGTATGTGCTTCGGATCAGACATGAACTGACTCAGGGCATTCACTGTGTAACAGATATCTGGTCTCGTGTGCACTAGATACATCAAGGATCCAATGGGTTGTCAATACAGAGTGGAATCCACATCCTGTGAAATGGTGGTTGAGTCACGCAACTTCTTCAAGTTCGTTGTCATGGGTACGCTCATGGACTAATAGTCCTGCATTCCAAATCTCTGTAAGATATCGACTACATACTTCCCTTGTGTTAGGAAAATTTCGCCTGGATTTTTCCAGACCTTTAAGCCCAGAAAATAGTGCATCAAACCAAGATCCTTCATTTCAAATTCAAAGGTAAGCTCCCTCTTACACTGAGCTATCAGCTGTTCCTCCCCAGTAAGGAACAAGTCATCCACATACAACACTAGGATCAAGTGATGGTTATGAACAATCTTAAAGTGCAGATTGGAGTCAACAGTACTTTTGGAGAACCCTAAGCTGTGAACGTAGCCATCGATTCTTGCATACCAAACTCTCGGGGCTTGTTTGAGCCCATACAAGGATTTCTTTAGTTTACACACATGGGACTTATCCCCATAAGTCACAAGGCCTTATGGTTGTTCAATGTAGACTTCCTCATCAATTTTGACATTGAGGAAAGTTGTTTTTAGTATTTACATCCATTTGATGAAGTTTCCATCCAAACACAACAGGAAGGGAGGTGATACTTTTGATGGTGAAATATATGGCTACAAGAGCAAAAGTTTCATCATAGTCTATGCCTTCTTTTTTAGTGAAGCGACAAGCTACAAATCTAGCCTTGTACTTTTCAATGCTGCCATCAGCAACATGCTTGATTTTGTAAAGCCATCTAGATGTTGCCACAAATTTTCCTATCGGTCTAGGAACAACTTCCAACACATCATTTTTCATAATTGAACTATATTCTTCAATCATAGCATCATTCCATACATGTTGGCTTGCTGCTTCTTTGTATGTGGAGGGTTCTGCACTTATGAGTTTGCTCATAAGGCATGAGTACTTCTGAGGCTTTATGATTTCTCTGAAAGTTCCGGGAGGAGCTTTATGCTTCTCAGCTTCTTGCATCGTTTCTCAATACCAGGCAGGTCTCCTTTTGGAAGGAGGAGCCTCAAGTAGTTCTTCAGCTTGCCTTTCAAATTCTTCAGGCTCATCTGGAATTTGAGGCTCAAATTCTTCTTCCTCCCTCTGAACTTCTGAATCTGAAGTTTCAGAAGGAGATTCTTCTATATCCTTTGGAAGCTATTTTGTTTAACGAAACACAGCTTCCTCATGGAATATCACATCTCTATTGACTTCAATGTACCTTTGTCCAGGAACATAGATGCAGTAAGATTTCGAGCTTTCATTGTAACTAACAAATATGCCTTTCTTTCCGAAAGGCTCTAGCTTCGCCCTCTTTTCTTTTGGTACATGAATATTCACATGAGTTCCAAAAATCCTCATGTGGTCAAATGCAGGTTTCTTTCCTGTAAATACTTCTTCTGGAGTCGTTTCCCCCAAGATAGCATGAGGGCCTCTGTTTTGAATGTACAAAGCAGTACATGCAACTTCATCCCACAAAGATAAAGCAAGATCAAGATCAGTTAGCATAGCTTTAGAAGCTTCACATATTGTTCTATTCTTCCTTTCTAAAACCCCATTCTATTGGGGTTGTAAGGCACTCTCAGTTCCCTCTTGATTCCTGCTTCTCGACAAAAATCATCAAACTCACTCTCAGTTCCCTCTTGATTCCTGCTTCTCGAAAAAAATTATCAAACTCATTAGATTCATACTCACCTTTGTTATCTGATCTCAGGATACGGATGTGTCTCCCTGTCTGGTCTTCAATTAGAGCCTTGAACTCTTTGAATTTGTCAAACATTTCACTCTTGACTTTGAGAAAGTAGATCTAGGACTTTCGAGTGTGATCATCTATGAACAAAACATAGTACAAGCACCCACTCAAGGAGGGTGAAGACATGGGCCCACAAATGTCAGAATGAATCAAGTCCAAGATTCCTTTAGATCTATTCTTGCTTCTTGAGAAAGATTTCTTAGTGTTCTTACCTAGATCACAACCTTTGCAAACACCATTATGTTCAAGAGAAATCTCTAGCATACCTGTGACCATCTTTTGAAGACCAGGGAGAGTTGTATAGTGAAGGTGTCCAAACCTTTGATGCCACAGTTCACATGGGTCAATTGTGTTGGGAACCAATGGTTGTGTGGAATTCACGGAAGCTTTGTAAAGACCTCCCTCTCAAACTCCAATTGGTCCAGCTGAGCTTAGCTTCTCATTCTTTGCTCGTAGTAGGACCTGCTTGTCCATGAAGAGAACCATGTAGCCCTTGTCTTCTAAGCCAGCAACAGAGAGGAGGCTTCTTCAAACCAGGGGCACATAGTATGTCTTCAATATGCAAAACAGTCCCTGATTCAAGTTGAAGTGAGATTGAGCCAACTCCTTCAATTTTGTAGGTGGTGCCATCCCCAAGTTCTACTTGAGTAGTGAACTTCCTCTTTTCTGTAGCTGGTAAGTGCTTCACGGAAACCTGCCATATGTCTAGAAGCACCACTATCTACTAACCAAGAGTTAGCATTGTTAGTGATGGATACTGAAAGAGCAGAGATCAAGTAGTATTCCCTTCTTGGTTCATCTTCTTTGGAAGACTTAGCATTCTTCTTCTTCTTGGGTTCTTCTTCTTTTGCTATAGAAGCTTGGAACCTTCTTTTGAACCTTCTCTTTGGTAGCCTGCAATCTTTGGCAAAATGTTCTATCTTATGACAATTTAAACATTCTAAACTTGGAGCATCTGAATGTTTACCTTGTGGTTTCTTTTCCTTCCTTTTCTGAGTGAAGGGCTTCTTGAACTTCGTTGTCTTAGCTGGAAGAGCAAGGTTCCCTTCCTTAGTGCCATTTGATCTACTCTGAATTTTTCCCTCTTCTTCCAAACAATCATGCCAAAGTCTATCAAAGATTAGTTGAGATTCACATCCACTTACTGCTGCCAAAAAGGTTTCCCAAGAACTAGGAAAACCATCGAATACAGTATGTACAAGATCATCATCATCCACAGTTATACCAATAGCAGAAAGTTGGTCTCTTACCTGAGCAATCTTTGTGAAGAAGGGGAAAACTCCTTCATCCTTATTCATCTTTAATGTACGAAGATTCTTCTTCAGTACTTTCTTCTGGCTGGGTGCCTACTTTTCATATAAGTTTGCCAAGGTGGCAAAGCATTCTTTGGTGGTCTTCAATGGTGTGATGGTGGGCATCAAGGTTTCCTTGACCGAGTCATAGATCATCCTCCTTGCCTTTGTTTGCTTCTTTTTGAAGGCAATTCTTCCAGCATTAGATGTAGGTTCTTCTGTGGCATTAAGAACCAAGTCATCAAGGTCATTTTCTTCCAAGGTGGCCATAAGCCTAGCTTTCCATGAGTTGTAGTTGGTTGATCCCTCAAGCCTTTCTTCCGGTCTGAAAGTGTTGGTGGCCATCTCTGATTCATAAGTCTTAAATCTGCAAAATGTCCCAAGGTCTAGGAAGATTACAGTAATCTGCTCTCTTACTGCAATTTTCACATGCAAAGCTCTGATACCATGTTGAATTTTAACATGTGCATGTAATTCTTTAAAATTTGCAGACTGTAATATAGATAGAGCTTGAAAGGTAAAATAGCACTAAGACGAGTGCAGTAGTCAACCAAGCATCACACAATTGAACACAAGATGTTTTTCACGGGGAAACCTTTAAAAGACAAAAACCCCAAAAGCATTAGTAATTCATCCCTTAAATGATATGACTGAGTTTGTAGATGAAAGAAAGTTGTTCTCAGAATTCTGAGATGAATGTATAATAAATTTCCAACAAAACAAAGAAGCCATAGCAGCCTTTACTGCTGTTTCCAAATGCTGACATGTGGAGGGTGATTGTCAAGTTAATCTCCTACTGCAAACACTAACCACCAGACTACTGTTGCCTGAATTTTGTTTGCCTGCTGCCCGTGACTGTTAAGCTGCCCGAAATTCGTTGGTTTGTTGCCCAGGACTATTAGGCTGCCCGAATTTCTGTTGGGACTGCCCGAACCCTATTTCAAGCTGCCCGTGACCTGTTTGAAGTTGCCTGAGTTCTGTTTGGAGGTTGTCCGTGTTCTGCTGAGGTTGCCTGTGTTCTGTTTGAGGTTGCCCGTGTTCTGCTGAGGTTGCCCGTGTTCTGTTTTGAGGTTGCCCATGTCCTGCTGAGGCTGCTAGTGTCTAGGGAGACTAGCAGTGAGGTTAGTGACAGCCCTATGCTACTACCCATGGCCTCCACCCAGGCCTAACCCTCCACCGTGAGCTGCTGGCAAGGTCAGCTGCAGCCCTAGCCACCACCCGAGGGTATAGCAACTGCTGTTGCTGCTAGTTCTGGTCACCACAGAGGGTCTGTTGTATTGGCTCACCACCGTGGATGTGTAGGGAGGAGCTCTAGTTGGCTAGGCCGCCACACTAGGGCAAGATCCAAAAAGAAAACTCAGCCACAATTTCGTCTTCAACACCTGCAAAGAGAAAATCTCAGTCACGAATATTTCAGTCACCCTCAACGAATTTTGCCTCAGTCCAAGTGGGAGCAGCCAAGTGATGTTTGTTGTGTGTGTTAAAATGAATTGTAAGTGATCTTTATTTTCAGACTTTCAAACATTGAGTTGGCCCCACATAATTAGGAGTTGACAAAAAGGTTTTATTCTTTTCAACTTTCACCCTTTTTACTTTAACTTTTGTGGTACAAAAAGTCTTCTTTGTAATTTGACTTGTGTCACCTGGTCTTCCTCATGGACCAAAGGTTAGGGTAAGAAGGTCCTGCAGGTGTTTAGTAGTCAAAGCAAATGGTCTCTAGGGTCCTTCATGCCCACTCAAAGTACATCTTCATAAATACGGAGAATTATTGAATGCTTTTAACTTGAACTCCTTGTGCCACCAAGATCAGGTGCTAGGTGTCTCAACCAAGAGTATCTAATCCCTTGAGAAGGTCACATAGCCCATAAATCAAGGAGAGGAGTGCATCACATGCCCAGACCCGGTCTAAGGCTTATGATAACTGACCAGGTGCCTCAGCCCTAGGCTACATCAATTGACTCAATGTCAAATACTTGGTAACTAACCAAGCGCCTCCATTCTCCCAGAGAATGGCCCTCAACCCTATGTTGAGTCCCCCAGTACTATACTAGTTCAAATTCCTGGTAACTGACCAGGTGCCTCCATTCAATGAATGGGCCTCAGCGCTAGGCCGAGTCCTCCAATCCTAGACTGGTTCAAATTCCTGGTAACTGACTAGGTGCCTCCATTCAGTGAATGGCCCTCAACTCTAGGCTGAGTTCCCCAGTCCCAGACTAGTTCAAATTCCTAGTAAGTGACGAGGCGCCTCCATTCTTCAAGAGAATGGCTCTCGATGCTGCTTAGGAAAAATCAACACCTCAAACAGAGTAAGTATGCAATTGAGTATCTGAAGAGATTTTAGATGATGGACTGTAATCACTTAGCTACTCCCAGGGCACCAAATATGAAGTTACATGCTGATTTGGAGTCAAAATTGCTCCTTTGATGTATAGATAGTTGATTGGATATTTGATGTATCTAGTTAATACCAAGCCTAATATATGTTTTAAAGTGAACACTTTGAGCTGGTATATGATTCAGTAAAGGCAAATTCAAATGGTAGCTACAAAACATGTGCTCCATTACTTCAAGGGCATAGTACATCATGGTCCAAGGTATGCGGGAGATAGTGAGTTGATGCTTTATGGGTTTGTTGATTCTGAGTAGGCGAGGGATGCTTGGGATAGGAAGAGTACTTTTCAAGTGTTGCTTCAGTTTGTGTCAAGGAGTGAAATCTTGGTTCAGTAGGAAGCAGTTTTTAGTGGCAATAAGTTCATCAGAGGCAAAGAACATGACAGCTAACACTACTAGTTGTAAAGCCAATCGTCCTCAATGGTGCCAAACACTTCTCATTCCAGTAGTCACACCTACTTTCCTTTTGTTAAAGGAGGTAATGTGTTCAATTATGTGTTGGTTGATGCGTTATTTGCTTCAAAGTTCTTGACCTCTAGGCATCCTCTACTACCCCTCCTTTGATCCATCATGCAATGAGCCCTTTGCTTTAAATATCCTTGATCTGCAAGTGGTCACTACCACCACTCCTCTAATCAATCGTACATTGATCTCCTTCAAGATCCCTCTGAACCAACCTTGTTGGTAACCTGCTCCCTGTCACTGGCATCAATCCCTTACTATTCACTTTGGTCACTTCTCCGATAAGAAATATACGGCAAATCTTGAAACCAATCTTTTCCACATTTATGAAACGCAAGATCCTATACAGAAATCCCATTATTTATCGCAAGATATTTGGTTGGTAGGCTTAGAAAGTTAGAAGTTGTTCCCATTCCATATACACCTATCGTACCTGCACTTTGCATGGATTTAATGCTCAAAACTCTCGGTATGACAAAGACTACAAAAGCCTCATGGATTAAAGGAATAGAACCTCACCCATAGACCCATAAAAGCTAAGCTGGCCTAAAGTTTACCAAAGCATAATAAGAAAAAAATAAACACCAATACCTCCTTTAGAAACAGAAAGAAAACCATCAGCAGCTTAGAGTCATCCCTAAATCCTTCTGCATTCTAAACAAAAAAGATCCACCACCTATCAATGTCAATATCTGACAGTCTGGACTCTAGCTGATGGTTCTTATAAATTTGGTTTAAGGCCTAGTCGGAGTTAGTTCGATTATGCCCAGGTTGTGGAGCTGAGAATAGACTATATTGATCTTACTCTCTACTCTCTAATAAAGCTGAAATGGACAGTCCTTGCACGTGTGAGCCATCGTTGAACTCCAATCCAACAATGCCCAGGATATAGAAAGCTTGAAAGCTGAAATTTTTTAGCATAACCTCACATATGGTCAACCCTTTTAACTACGTAGTCTCTTTTGACTTTACCCCATGATGAACTTCTTATATCATCCATCCCATTTACAAATTGGGGATCAAAATGCCCCAAACAATTATTGGACTATCATGACTGGGGGCACTATAGCCAAACTCTAGATGACTTTATCTCCAATGGGCAGAGAGGAAGAAGTTGTGGACTAAAGGTCAAGCAGGTTTGAGAAGGAATCGCCGCACTTATGGCCGTATTTTTATGCTGACGACCATCATTGAGGAAGCAAACACAAGGTATACATTTGCTTTGTGAACTTCCACAAAGCCTTCGATAAAGTTCTAGGGCGACTACTACTTGAGGAATTTAAGGTGTTGAAGATCCCAGACTAGATTATATCTTTAGTTCTGACTCTCTGTGTGATGATTATTGGCAGGGTCCGTAGCAAGATGGGCAAAACAAATGACATACGCATCACTATAGGAGTCGGTGATATGCAATTATAAAGGTTCAGGATCATGAGATAAACCTAGATTTTGGGGATTTTAGAAAGGAGGGGAATTAGCTCGAATTTCAAATTCCCAAAAAACAAAGGCCGTAGAGGCCAACATTTGGCTACGGCCTTGAGCCTTGCATTATGTTTAAGTGATAAGATTCCGTGGGATGAGAACCTGGGACCGCTTGATTAAGGTTTTCCTGTTCCATATTCAAAAGAGTTTAATGAAAGCTGAGCAAATAGAAAACGCCAAAGGAAACAGATTAAGTATCTTGTGCAGACCTGTTTTTTTTGTATTCCTGCCTGTTCTCTGAGACACGCCGCCATCCTGAGCTTGAGCTTTGCAGTGCAAATTCTTTCTAGCTTTCAAGAAGGCACCGTCGCTTTTCCTCCACGGCTTTCTCGACTGTAAAAACTCGTTTTCAGCATCCATACACCCGCTGGAACGGCCTGATGCTACTCTGTGCCTCTGAGGAAGCCATGGTTGATGTGAAAGCAGCGAGGTGTTTAACAAGTTCGCCATTTCTGCAGGGCAGAGGTTGTGGCACTGACAATCCTTCACTAGGTATAACCAAGACTACAGTGAAAGAATAGGATATGATTATTACTCGTTATTTCCCTATAATATTAAATAAATAAATATATTAAGAAACCACGTAACTTGTAAGTTGTAAGGCCAATACAAAAATGTTTGCGACGGCTCTTGATCTCCCATGTTGATGAATGCATCAAAGTTGTTTACGTGACGGCAAAATTGTGATTTTATTAAACTCAAAAGTAAGTTAGTTAAAATTCTCTATGCCTATGTTTAAACTTTCAAAACAATATATTCGGCTCGTTAAGATTGTAGTGTGTCTTTCAACTTTATGGCTAAATTAATATTTGACTTTAAAAGGCATAGATTTAAGGAGGTTGCTTATTGTTTCGGTTAACAAAAATATTTTTCTTATATTTAAGAATTGTTTATTTATTTTTAATATATATAATCTACTCATATCATGTCATTTATAAAAACTAAAAGTATATATATTTTTTTATTTAAAAAAATTGTTTATTTATTTCTTAATTTATATAATTCATTTAATCATTATATAAAGATAAAAAGAGTATCATGTCACTTATAAAAATTAAATATAAGTAGGAAGGGTAACAATAATTCCTTCCAACCACCCAAACTGTCTCCAATAAACTAGATATTGACTTTAACACCAATGACCAATGAACCACAAATTTAAAAACATATATATATTTATTTTTAAAATAATCATTTGGTCTATAAACTTTATTAAATTTAGTTAATTTAAATATTATTTAAATATTTTAGGTTCTTATTGTTATGTGTGGCATTACACTCTATTAAATGGTTAATCTCCACATAGTAAGTGACATATTAAGTTTATAATTAGTATTGTGTACCCATTAGGGTTTAGTTTGGGTACCATGTTTTGTGTTTGATTCACTAATTGGACTTGCTAAGGTTTTGAAAGGCTTATGAGACACCAACCATCTTATAGGAATGTGAGCCTACCAAATGGTTTCGACAACCTTGGAATAAACATTAACTAGGTTTTTCAAGAATTCCTATGACTCTCTAAAGCCATTGCTTTAAATGCAACAATCAAGAGTGAGATAGGATGCAAATGGATATATAGAGAGGGGTTTTAATTTTGATGGGTGTGATTCTTTTTTTTGTCTTATGAGTTAAATTAGTTTAAGTGGTTCTTAATAAGATACTTTATCTTTTTTAGTATGAGGAAAGGTGTTTGCATTTTTTTTTTTGTAAGATAAATTGGTTATGTTATTATGACATCTTTTCATAATGTTGTTTTAGATTGTTATGAAGAGGTTGTAAGATAAATTGGTTATGTTAACAGGATACTTTATCTTTTCATAATGTTGTTTTAGATTGTTGTAAAGAGGTGGATAACTCAAAATACCCATGGGTTAAAAGTCATTTTTTTGTTTCTCCTAGCCAAAATCGTTCTATCCTTCATGAGGGTAGGTTTTGGGGTGATGAGGTGGGGTTTTTTGGTTCCAATTCCAATGTTTCAAAGTTGTTATCAAAGGTAAAAATTTGGTCTTTAGCTTCATCATTTGAAGGTGAAAGGATGTTGCTCAAGGTGTGTTTTTCTAAGCACGCGGCAACACTATGATTTTGTTCACGTAGTGGATTTTAGGGACCTTGGGCCTGAGTTGTCATATCAAGGCAGAGGAGATACTAAAGGTGTTAGTTTGGTATAAGGGCAAATGGGATGAGCACAAATGTAAGTTTATTTATAGATCTTATGTTGATTTTTAGAGTTTGGCCATTTCATTTGTTCAAGTTGATTATAGACAATTTAAAGTTTGGGGAGGGCTAATACTCTAAGGAGAGGTGTGGAGTGGGATCAATCAGACAATATCACTACAAAGGGGGGTTTTGTTCCTACCGATTTAGTTCAGGATTCTCAAAATATCTTAGGCGTGGAGCATATAGAGGACAAGTTCTCATGTCAACTAAAGGAGAAGTTTGCCAAGCACATGGAGGGTAGGAATGGCTTGGAAAAGGGTGGATCCCTCATTGCTTACAATAGGGAGGACAAGCTTTTAGTTAGTGGTAATAAAGCTAGACGCAAAGTTGACCAGGGATTGTAAGTGAATGGTGGTGTTTACAACAAGGATTTAGGTAAATGGATTAGGAAGGTGTAAAATAGAGAAGCTCCTCCATCCAACTCATTCTTGGAAAGAACATCAAAATGCATGAGGTGGTAGGAATGGCTTATCAAGCCCTTATAGGTCAATTTCACAATAAAAAAATGTGGGAATCTTCTTTGAGGGTCTGGTTACAAGAATCATGGTCTCCTTGAATAGGGTACATCCCATTTTTTAATATAAAGTATGGGTAGGGTTTCTTTTAAGATCTTGTGAGGATTAGAAGAAGAGTATAGCTCATTAAATGAAGTCGGTTTGAATCTCGTGTATGCTTAAGCAATGGTCTCCTTTCTTTAACTCTTGTTCAAAGAGGACTAATATCACTCTAGTGTAGAAAAAATACCCTAGACTTCTAGTCTTTGGAGATTTTAAAAGAAATTGGTAATGTGTTCAATGCTTTCCTTTAAGCATATATGTCCTTTCTATATACAAGTATTATTTTTATGACATGTATTTTGGTTGGTGTTGATTGAAGAGAAGATACGACAACTAAGATGACATTACATAAAGATCATCATACATTTTCTCAGCCTCTATACTAATTAGGTGTGTCATTTAGTTGTATGTGATGCCATAAGTATGGGTTTATATCTTTGGATTGTCAATTTCCCTTTATGATGATGGATTGGGTTCAAAACGGGTAGTTAGGTGGAGGGGATAGTGCTCATTTTTGGCATGTCATCTCAAACATTGTTGAATAAATGCAAAAAGATGGAGGATTTGATGAAGGGGGTTGTTAAAGAGGTCAATGGTAGGATTGAAATTTTGGTGAAGGTATCTCTAGTGGATATATATTCACCTTTGGTGAATAGTTCGTCGATAATGGGGACTCGACATGCTTTGGATCTACACAAAAATTAATAGTTAAGACCCTAAGAGATTCGCCCCTATTCAATTTGCAATGTCCTTCTATATTCTCAAAAGGTAGGGATTGTAAACGTGTTTAGGGATAGTTATGAGGGATTGCCTTGGTCATTAAAGGGTATGGTGGGGGGTTGTTGGTCTGTGGAGAAGGGGGTTGTAGGTTGACCTCAAAAGGGGGTTGGTCATCCTGAAGGTTCTCATACTAGGTCTGATTCTGGTGATGAGAACTATTATATTATTAAGCAAATTAGAAGGGTTCAAGTATCCATGGTAATAAATAGAGTGTAAGTTCAAGGAAAGAAGCCCTTAGTTGTGCTAAATAGGGGGTTGAAGGGGGCTTGGGATGTTTTGAGGGAAATGGAAATGATAGGTCAGGTGGAGAAAGAAGATCTAATATGCGAATAACTCAAGAGAAGTTTATTTGTGAAGTGTTGTTTGGTAAACAATATTATGGAGGTTCTTAGAGTCAATGATGACCTAACTAAAGGTGTCGCGTGATTTTTTCATCCTTCAAGTGTAAAGGTTTTAGTAATATTATGAAAATATAAGCCTTCAAGAGATTAATCGAGTTTCAAAATCTTGATATAATGTTACTTCAAGAGTATTTGAGTAATGACGACAAAATTGTTATTGAATTGCAAAAATTATGTCAAAGTTGGGATTTCATTTTTGTAGAAACTAGGAGGCATTCAAATGGTTTGATGATTGATTGGATGACAAGGGTTTATCATGTTCTAACACTTGGTACTTTGACTCAAGCTTGTGGGTTGTTTTCTAATATTGAGATATGAATAAAAATATTACAACTTTGAACATATATGACAATTACTCTGAAAGGGTTAAATTATTGGGAGAGATTTTTTTAAGGGAACCTACTAGCCATGAGAATGTTATCCTAAAAATTTCAATTGGAAATGTTGAAGTTTAGGGTCCCACGTCTCAAGTTGATCATTTGTTAGATTTATTTCTGAGTAAATTGGAGGAGGTGGGTTTATATGTTATCGATCCCATCAAGTTAAAATCAACTTGGAGAAATAAGAGGGCGGGTGATGATAGAATTGCAAAAAGGCCATATAGATTTCTTTATTGTCAAGAGCCATGATTAGTGACCAGATGAGGGTTAGACAATGGTTGATCCATGGGGGAGAGTGATATCATTTACATTTTTTTTTTGAAATGCATTTATGGGGAGAAAACCCATCAACCCATTTCATTTTTATCTTTCATGGTTGGGCGAGGAAGATTTGTGCACAAATGGTTAAGGAAAAGTGGGTGCCATATGATGGGTCCTCAAATGTGTTAGCTTCTTTGAAATTTGAAGAAACCCTAATAAGGATTAAACACGAAGCTTTGCATTGGGCACATGATAAGAAAACAAAGGAAGAGTAGGAGATTTTTCTTATTGTGGGAAAGCTAAAATGTTTATATTTTTAAGATATGATTGGTTATCGTAATTGTTAGGGTTAACATTGACTCAAGAATGAATCAAAGGTGGTTTAGGTATAACACATAGTTTCTTATAGCCCGTGATATTGGCCCAAGGTATTGAATGTAAAGAAGCATTTATAAGGCTTGAGGAGGCTCCATTGAAAGTGGCTTAGAGGTGAGGTGGCTAGCTCACTTGGCCCAATTGATCGATTTTGGCCATGTAATGAAGATCTTCATTGGTGTTGTTTTTTCCCCACATGGGGTTTTCTAGGGTAAAATATGTGTTCATTTTTGGTTGCTTGTTATTCTTATTATTTTATATCGTGATTACTATTTATGCTTGTTTTAAATCCTAAGAGTAAGGAGTATAAGGTGAGGGTCAACCAATTGGAGCAAAGGAAAAGAATGAACTCATAGCTAAAAGAGTAGAGCTCATTGGTCATAGATAGGTTATGAAAATACAAAGTGTTTTCATCAATGTGTAGTCCATAGAAACAATGTTATGTAGTCCACATGAAGAATGTTAATACTATTTGGAAAATCAACATGAATTATGGATAAGTGGCTTCTAGCCTAGAGGATATTCCAAGCGTTGTTATTGATCATCTTACTGGTATTTTCAAGGTTGGAAGTAGGGTTACAATAGTAGAAGTGGATAGAATGACATTTTTTCCTAGTTTTGTAAATGATGAAGACAATTATTTATTATTGGAGGAGGTTTCAAAAAGTAGTTGCAAATTGTTCTTCGTGATTTCAAAAAGATAAAATTCCAAAATTCCAAGGCCTAATGGTTGGCCTATGGAATTTTTCCTAACATTCATCGAGGTCATCGAGGTGGATATGTTGAGCATTGCCGATGAGTCTAAGATAACTGGGAAGATGCTTTCTACTTTCAATGCAACTTTTATAGCCCTAATTCACAAGTCATACAATTTTTTTTTTAGGAATTGAAGCTTATTTCATTATGTAATTACATGTATAAGATTTTATAAAAAACATACCATGAGAGTAAAGTCATTGCTTTCTACTTCCATCTCCAACGATAAATTTGGCTTCCTATCAAGTAGACAAATCCATGAAGCCATTGATGTGGCTTAGTCTAAATATTACAAAGACTAAATGATTGCATGTGATGGTTGTAAAGCTAGATATTTCAAAGGCTTGTGATATGGTTAGTTGGATTTACATAAGGATGACTTAAGAGTTGGAGCTACTTTCTCCTTACCCTCAAAGGAGGAGAGGTGTTTCTTACATTGAATTGAGGGCACATGAGCCTTAGTGGGAAGATGACATTTGTCCATGATGTGGCCATAAGTATGACATTTGTGATAGTGAAATGGAACTCCTTCATAAGCTAATGATTGGACATGGGCATTTTGTCCCACCACAAACTTTAGATCTTCTGCTAGCCCCTCCTTTGTATCCAAATTAACCAAAATCTGAGCCATTTCCATTTCTCCCAATGTATTAAAAGACATGTCTGCCTCTAGGAAAACCCCAATGGCATTTGTTAGCTGGAATATTTCACCTTCTGTGGACAGTAAGGTGTTCCACTGATCTGAATGGTTCAGATCCAGAACAAATGAAGGTTAGAGGTTGAAGACCCTCCCTGGACGTTGTAGATACCTGGAATGTGATGCTTTGATAATAACCCTGTGTACCTGCAATCAGCTTAAACATGCAAACACATCAAAGCTGCCAGAATATAATCTACTGATCCATGTTAGTGACTAAGGAATCTAACAACACACATGTGAAATCAAACAACAACAATAATGTGGGACGGAAATCAACTTGCATTAAGATAAAAATGGAGAAGTTTACAACCAAGTCTTAGTGTTGACATGCATCTGCATGAAACCAAGCACTCTCATCCCCATAAGCTTTGACTCTAGCTCTCTATGCTCTCCAATGGCTTGGGCCAAGTGATCAATCCAACAGCATAACAATACCTTAAGAGTTCTCCCCTCAACCATGGATATGAGCTTATATTTATAAGGCTCAATGGATAGGGATGGTTGAGAGATTAGTGGATGAGGTGGGCTCTAAGATCCTAGGATGAGGGATCTCGAGCTCAACTAACCCATAATGATAGGGATAAGGGAGGACACGAGGCTCATCATCTAGAAGCCTCAAGAAACTTCTATTTTTCCCTTTTTACCCAGGGTACCGCATTTCTCCTTCAATGACAGAGCGGTTCTAGTAAGAAACACTTATGGACTAAGGGCCATAAGCGATGGCACCGCTTGTGGACAACAAAGGATAGGCGGTGCGAACAAGGTACCGCTCCTGGACAACAGGGAAAGCCTGGTGCTGAGCATTTTTTGTGAAAGATCGACAAATGGTATGAATTTCCACTCCAAGTGTTGGGATTCAGGGCAAGTAGGTATGTCAAAGGTCTTATCACATGATGGTGATAGGATTTTGGTATAAAAGGATGCCCCCCAAAGCATGAGTCTTAGAGGGATACGATAAACGAGAGCTTTGAGAGAACAAGTCGTCGCTATGAGGTGAAAATGTCAGCTCGATCGGAGCATGTTGTCAAGTAGGCATCTATAGTACATCAGTATGTTGACTCATAGACACAAGTAACCAAATCATGGCTGCAGACCAATACAAGGCAGATCCATGAGAGGAATAAACAAGCATGGCTACTAGAATACAGCGTAGATCCATGTGATAGAGGACTCAAACTTGGACATAGCTACCAGACATACAACGTAGATCTATGTCATATAGATGCAAATTTGAGCATAGCCACGACCATACAAATGTGGATCCATGCTAGATATACAAAACTCCATCGCAACCTGGGGAAAATCAATGAGGGCTTTAAACAAATACCCAGGGTCTTCGTCTCGTCTTCCACAAAGTATGATTCTATCCATGTGATTACAATGATCTGAAGTCGAACATGGTAGAAACCACTTGATTACCGACCAATGATGTGAACCGTTAACAAGTGCGAGGAAGATCACCATTAATGTCGATGATTCCCAATGTACTCTCGTACAATCTACTGAGTGTGAATAGATGTCCTGATGTCGAACACCCAGTCGATTCTATCGATCAAAGGTCAATGATGTGAACCTATGTTGAGAGGAGAGAATCTGTCATTAAGACATACAGATCTCAAGGTACTAAATATTGTTTCTAACACTATTTCCTAGATGATGAGTTGATGTCGATGGGAAAAGTCTCGCCGAAGGAGGGCCATGATGAGTCCCACATCGATGACACGAAACTCGGAACATAGTTCTGGAATGATGTGAATGTAGTAACCATATGACTGACTCAAAGATACTAACACAAAGACTGTGTAGACTGCAGAGGTAAAACTTCTTCAAATCCCCTTTGAACATTGGGCGGCACGACAAAAAGACTTGGCATCATGATTGAACGGGACAAACACACAATGCGACATTGGACAATGCATTCTTTTGAAAGACTCAAAGGAGTGACATGACTCATGAAAATGGATCGTCACGGAGATCAGCTGAATACCCAATTGACTGACATGATGTGTAGACAAGTGCCATGTTCAAAGGTAACGACAAACAACTATCATTATTTACAAAATGATTCCCTTCCCATTTCCCCCATCATGATTGATGAGTGCCTTTTTTCGGATTTATGAGTTCAAAGAGGGTAACAAACACTCGATATAACTTGTCGGAAGACAACTCCAGACTCATATGTTTTACAAACCTGAGAGAGGAGGGGTTCGTTACCAAAACGGGTCTCTCAATGTTTTAATTTAACAAGTCCACTGAAAGAAAACTCGGTATCGTTCATGTTTAGAGAGTCTGAACGAATATGGAAGAAGACTCCAAGGGGTCCTTTTCGTATGATTTAGTCTCTAAGGCCCGAAAAAGTGTAAAATCATACCTTAGAGAACTCTTCCAGTCATGATTGGCTAGAGTGTTCCTTTTTTGTAAATAGTCCTATCCGAACTGAAAAAGAGATAACCTACTGTCGGACGGACGACTCTTCAAATACTTTAACGAGCATGAAGAAGACAAGATCGCTTGATGATCTTTTCGTATTTAGGGAGCCTGAAAAGAGTTTAAAGAGAACTCCATGAGGTTTCTTTACACAATGTCATATCTTACGAGCCTGGAAAGAATCGAAATGGACTCGACAATCTTTTCGTGTTTAAGGAGCCTAAAAAAGATTTGAAAAGAAGACTCCATGACGCTTCTTTACACAATGTCAATTTTTTACGAGCCTGGAAAGAAATTGAAATGGATATGGACCTTTGATACTAGGTTTAAAGAGCATGATCAAAGAGTCGTAACGAACGCTCATCGACCTTTTCCGTTTTATGAAAGTGCGAAAAAGCCATAAACAAACTTCCAAAGCTTCTTACTATAGTTCTCTTATCCAGCAATCAACTCAGAAACAAGTGTTAAATGCATTTATAACTAGCATTAAGGGATTATGACAGATAAACTTTGACTAAAATATGATTTTATATCAAAACTATAGTATGTCAAACCCAAAAATGCCTATATAAGTCATGTAAATAATAAAAAATCAAATCATTTTGAACTATTTACCCATAGCGGAGAGCACTTGGAGCATTTTCTTAGCCAGATCTTCTGCAGCTGATACCGGGAGTTTCCATCGTCTGTTTTGAGCATCGCTAGTTGCAGGTAACAACTAACACCCTATTCTTTCATTTCATAGTGTTTATTTTGAGTTTTGGTGGGGTTTTGGGCCCATATGGCAAGCCCTGAAACCTTAAAAGCGGGCACCGTGGCTACCCCTTGCGAGATACGTGGTACCACCTGAGAACCGCGCCTATAACATAGTTAATAGGCGGTGCCACCGCCTGTCTCCAATGGTGCACAGGCGGTGCCGGCCGTGGAGACTTTAAACTCATAGCATGAGCAATAATAAGTCATTCTTTTGATTTTTAATGATTAGGAATGATTCTAATGCATACTATGATTGTTTTTGACAGGCCTTGGTTGCTCAAAACATGGTGATATGGAAAGAAAGAACACATGACAATGATGATGCTTTTGCTGAGAGAAATGCAGGTTATATTGCCGCATTACAGGACTTTGGGCTCCTGAAGTTCTTCCTGACCCCAAGCATGGTGTGACATGAGCGGTTACTGGAACACATACTGCGGATGTGGCATCCAGAGCAGCAGTATTTCGAGGTGGGGGCCCATATTCATACAATGGAAGTAGAGGATATCTACTTCTTGACTAGTCTCTCGAGACGGGCTGCCCCCATCTCACTGACAGGTTCCCGTGGAGGGGATATTACCACTCGAGAGCTTATAGATCATCACTGTGCTCCAGGGATGAGCACATCGGGGAAGAAGATCCCCATCAGAGCAGTGAGAGATGGGCCCCTATGGACCGTCCTATTTACTATGCAGAGGGTGGCCGGGAGTCAGGGTGTGCACCAGGATTCTAGGGCACACATGTTGTATGCCATAGAGGCCATGGCACCCATGGTGTTAAACTGGGCAGAAGCCATGCTTCCAACATTCAAAGATCAGCTGACTAAGTGTCGGTAGGGAGAGCTAAAGCAGTTTGGCTTTGGCTCCATTTTATCCTGCTTCTTCTTTAAGCGGGTTCCACAGATGAGACCTCTGGTGGTCTTCCGGAGTCTGAGAGCTTGGGACCCCCATATGTTGAGGTGGGTCCAAGTCATGACTCATACAGGAGCAGGTAGGGGAAGGGTGAAGTTCGGTGATCTGTTCTTCAGATGGCTCCGAGATCAGATCCTCATGGTTGAGGATTATGCTTACGTAGGTATGGACTTCACTGAAGATCCTAACCTACCACTCCCACTTGGCGGACAGTGGGACGACATCGATAAGAAGCAAGAAACCCTAAAATGGATGAAATGTTTTTATGTTTTTTGATGTTTTATATTTTTTATGATAAGTGACGAGACCTGTATATTCTCATGCAGATATTGGAACAGCGCGACCTGGAGGAGCATCTCCATTGGATAGGCGAGCTAGAGCCCGCTTTGTACCATGGGGTGATGATATCACCGGGGAGCTAGAGGAAAACCTGGAGAGGTTGACCTTGGATATCCCATATGCTGACATTGATGACCTCCTGATGAGATATCAGAGATCCACAGTGGGAGTACCGGGTCGATTCAGTAGGCTGCTACATAGAGTAGCTCGAGTAGTGATGTGCTATCACGAGCACCACTAGTGTATGAGATATGTACTAAAAGCTGACAACTTCAGGATTTTGTATGATGATTTTTCCTGAAAACCTATGTGCTTCATATGAGGTCTCGGGACCTATTTTTTGTAAACTTTTTCGTGTATATATATATATATATATATATATATACAGACTTTTACACAGTGTTTATATGCTTCAAATGGCAAATGCATTTTCTATGAGTTTTATGTGTCTTTGAATGTTTATTTACAATGTACCATGTTTGATTTTGACGTCATGAATGGGCAATATGCCACCCTAGGAATATGCCTATAGGTAATGGTTTCAAATGATATTTCTAGGAAACGTACTCTCCGGAAGAGGCAGAGGAGCACCAAGTTTCTAATGGTGTAAACATGGTTTAAATGACAAACCATGAGTTGTGAGTCCATCAAGACTACTAGATCACGGACACCCTGAGAGGTAGCTTCAGTCAGAAGACCGATGACTGCTTCATACTCGACGATGTTATTAGTAGAGGGACCTATACAAACCACTCCTAAACTGACCAAATCTTCAGCTGGGGAATAGAGGACCCAAGTAGCCGAGGCGAGATTTAAGGTGTGGCGGCAAGCACCATCGGCGAAGCCGTAGAAATCCATCAGCATGACCAAAACATGGTATAAATAGATGCAGACACTAAACTCAAAACCATCTTGAAAATACTAAAAGCACACTGAAAGTCAATCAATATACATATATACAAGATACTATCCAAGAAAGACCTAGGCATAGTACCTTTTCAGGTACAGCCCATTGCGAGGTTGCCCCAAAGGGATTCCATCATAATCAACGAGCTCTTGAGCTCCTTTCTCTAACACCTTAGAAATAACGAAAGGTCCATACCACATGGACTCGAACTTACCCTTCCCTAGTTTGTCATATCTCTGATCATAAGTCAAGACTAGGTCACCCTCGTTAAAGACACGAGGTTGGACGGATTTATCATATTGCACCTTGACGCGTTTCTTATGTGCCTCATTAGCCAAGGCAACATCTCTCCCAGTCTCGTCAAGGTTACTCAAGTACAAAAATCTTTCTTCCTCCACGGAAGTGTCTAGGGGAAGTTCGACGGCAAGTTGTAAGGATGGAATCTGACATTGAATCAGTAAGATAGCTTCAAGTCCATAGACAAGCTAGAATGGTGTGGAACCAGTGGTTGTTTTCACAGAAGTTCGATAAGCCCACAGAGCGAATAAAAGAACGTGGTGCAAGTTGGATTTATGATCTCCAACCATCTGACGAAGCATAGTTTTCAAAGCTTTGTTAATGGCCTCTACCTGACCATTAGCTTGTGGATAATACAGCGTAGAGTTTTCATGGCGAAAACCTAGCTTGGCACTCAGTTCCTCCATCATTTGATTACAAAAATGGGATCCGTGATCAGTAATGATGGACTGCGGAACTCCAAATCTAGCTATGATATGATTGAACAAGAAGAGAGCGGTAGTCTTACCATCTTTTGCATATGTAGGCATGGCCTCAACCCATTTTGTGAAATAATCAATGACTACGATGATGTAACCATGCCCCCTGGCTGAGGTAGGCTTACAATGCATGAAGTCAATCCCCCATTTGGCGAATGGGCCAACGACAATGACAAGGTGTAGCGGAGCAGGATGGGTGCACTTTTTAGGGTAAAAGTGTTGACAAGGTGGGAATTTCTTAACAGGCTCATGACAGTCTTTGGAGATAAATAAGCAAATCTCCATACCAAGGATTGGTAGTGCTAATCAGGAACAAGAATTCATCCGAAAATGAATCAATGGGCTCAGATTCCGTCGAAGCACAGGGAAGATCACACATAAGCTCGACAAAGACCAAGGATTTCTTTAATGTAACTTTGGCAAATTCTGGATCAAACTCCTGAAGTATGGCTATCCAATGGGAGTACTTGCCCCCGAGCACCTGACGAGTCAGGATGTAATACATTGGGTTCTGGTCGGCCAATACAGTGGTAGTGCGGAGCATAATGTAGTGATGAAACTTTTGTACAACAATGCTCGTGGCTAATGCTAACTTTTCCACACATGAATAGCGAGTTTTGGAATCCATGAGATTCTTACTGGCATAATAAATCACGTGCTCCTGACCGTGGAGATTTTCTTGCACTAAAACCATTCCGATGGTAGTAGCGGAGGCAACAATATACAAGAGAAAGTCCTTTGAATAATCCGGGGGGTGTATCATGGGTGAATGAGTCAGAGCATGCTTAAGATGATCAAAGGCGCATTGGGCCTGGTCATCCCAGAAGAATGGAGTGTTCTTCTTGAGGAGACGCATATAACCGTGCGTTTTCTCTGCGAAATTGCACATGAAATGAAGGAGAAAGTTTGCCTTCCCTTGCAAACTTTGGAGTTCAAGGAGATTAGTTGGGGCTAGTAGATCTAAAATAGCGGCAATCTTCAAAGGATCGATCTGGATGCCATCCTTGGATACCACATAGCCTAGAAGACGTCCCGTCTCAACGCAAAAAACACATTTATGCGGATTGAGCCGTATATTATAATGACGACATCTCAGGAATATGTCTCTAAGATGACCAGGGTGGTCCTCTCGTCACTGTGAATGAGCAGGGAGGTCGTTAAGGTACGGTTCAACAATATGTTTAATATCGTGAAACGCACAGGACATTGCATGCTGGAATGTGGCTCCAGCATTTTTCAAGCCAAACGGTAACTTCTTATATGCAAAGGTTCCCCATGGGCAAATGAATGCTGTCTTATGCTAATCGGAGGGTAATATCTCAATTTGATTATAGCCAGAGAAGCCATCCATGAATGAAAAGATGACACTTCCAGCATAGTTGTCAATAATCTGATCGATGTGCGACGTAGGAAAGTTGTCCTTGGGACAAGCTTTATTTAATTCCCTAAAGTCGATACAGACTCTAATGGTGCCCTGCTTTTTATTGACAAGGACAACATTCGATACCCATTCTGTCAGGGGTACAGGATAAATAAACCCAGCTTTGAGAAGTTTCTCAATTTTAGCTTTAATGGTTGCGGCCTTCCGAGGATGGACTTGCCTTAGTTTTTGCCTGACAGGTTTAGCCATGGGATAGGTTTTAATCTCATGGACCACAATGGATGGGTCAACCCCTGGCATCTCTTCATAGGACCAGGCAATAATATCACTGAATTCTTTAAAAAGTGCCTTGTATGCTTCAGATTCTTCTGCCGAGCAGTTCTGCCCAACATGAACATGCTCAATAATATCAGGCTTGGCTGATATGTTAATCAGATTTGTCTGAGTAATGTTGCAAAGGTTTCCTTCAGAATCTGTATCTTGCAACAATATAGGACTTTGGGGTATGTTGACAATATCAGTAGGAAACAAGGATGTAAAATCATGGCTAACCGAACTGGTGTTGGGGAGGAACATGGATCTATGATGGTGATCCTCCCAAATGGGCTCATCCGTATTCGTGATCTCCATAATGGACTCATCGAAAGGAAAAGTCTTAGAGAGACAATCTAGAACAGGAAGAGAAGGTTCTAACCAGTACGGTAAATGGTAAGGATTCGAAGCCACTAGATGAAGATCATTAGTGTGATCATCGAAAAAACGTTTGAATTGCGTGATACATAGCTTCGTGTGGAATCAACGAGGTGGACTCAACAACTTATTTACCCTTAGGCTCATAATCAAATGAAGCGATCATATGGACCGTCGCGGTATCCATGCTAGGAGGAGTGGATGGAAAAATCCCCATAATGGATGAATCCTTCAACATGACTACCCCAATCGACTGGTAAGGAGGAGGGGACTGGCCTAAAATGGGGATGTTATTAGCCGTGGAGGTAGTAACATCTGGCATATAGAAATCAAGCTGATCAATAGTAACAATTCTCCCTAGATGCGGAAATTGGACTATTTGGAATACTGTTGAGGCGACAACAGTCATGGCATAGAACCAATTTCTTCCTAGAAGGAGGTTGTAATCTAAAGGGGCATCTACCACTTCTACTTGAATGGAACTGGTTTTGCCCCCCAGCTCCACCGCTATGGCTGATATGAGACCATGGGGTTGGAAAACCTGTCCGTCAAAGGCCTTGAGTGTCGTAGGTGATGTTACAAGCTCAGGAGAGCCGAGAGCCTTCCAATAAGTCAGAGACAAAACCGAGGTCGAAGCCCCTTCATCTAGTACCGTTCGAAAAAATTTCTTTCCCACTACTTTCATAATGATCTGAAAAGCAAGTTTATGTGGTAATCTATGCTTATAGTTCTCAACATTGAAATGAATCAAGTTAGTGTTATCCGGGTCTAAAGCTCCTAATGTTGTCAACAAGTTTTTGTGCTATGTAGGGCAACTTTGGAGTACTTCTAAGGTAGACATCACACAAGGTGCCTGAGCGAGATCTTCAACCACATTATAAAATTGAGCAGCTCGAGCATTGGGATTAAAGACAACCTTCCGAAGAGTACTCTTAGGTGGATGCAAAATCATGTCGAGAGTAGGCTTCTCGATAGATAAGGGGACAGTAGACAAGGATTATGTAGAACTAGTAGAGGGAGTTTTCCCTAAAGAAGAATGATCTTCTTTCTTATCTACGGGTTTGTCATAATTCTGACTTTGAGTTTGCAGATTGATGGTATCTGAGGACATCATATGAATTTCCTCTGATGAACTAGAGTTACCCTAATTAGACATGTGGTCTATCAATTGTTGTTCAGAGGGAAAAGGATCCGTAAGTACTGCAGGTGCGGGATTGGACTTCAAAAACTGGGAGATTTCATCCCAATGAGGACACTCCTTTGAAAAATGGTCACCCCTGCATAACAGACAGGGATATTTTGCCTTCCTTTTCCCTTTATCGTTATCACTATTGGTTGGTCTTGGAGTCTCCTGTTGGTTTCTAGGTTTTTAATTTCTATTTTTACCTTTCTTTTTATTATTACCTGAGGTTTGAGTACTTTGAATAAAGTTGACCTCGGCGGAAACCTTAGGAGTTGAAGGAGTAGGGGTGGCAGTTTGGGGTTGCTTGGCAGGTTTAGTTGTAGACAGGGACTGGATTGAACCAACAATCCCATCAACAGGTACTTCTGCTGGTGGCTTGGCGGGATCGGTGTTGGGGCGAGGAGCTTGAGGAATCAGGTCATAAAGAGTTCCAGACTGGGAATAAACCAAGTCTAGGTACTGAACCCGACTAATAGCCTGCTCTTCAGTAACGACACTGCCCATAGCCACATCTCGGGCAATAGTAGGCAACAAGGATTTGGTAAACCAATCAACTAACAACTGATCCAGAATAGGGGCCTTAATAAGCCTTCTCCACTCATGAATGTGATTGGATATGTGGGTGGAGGTGTTCTGTCGCAGAGAAGTTAAAAGATCAGTGCCCGTTTCATAATGAATAGGGAGCTGAAAGTTTGTAAGAAACACGGTTGCCAATGAGCCAAAATCCACAAACGAATGTTGTGGGAGTTCAATGTACCACTTCATGGCTGTACCGGTCAAAGTTTGTTGGAAGAGTCGTAACCGAATGGAGTCATCCATGAGGGAGTTTGAAGAACACCACAAATGGAATGTCATAACATGGTTCTTCGGATCATCTCCTTGCTTCCCATCAAATTTCAGAATATCCTATGGTAACTTTACCGGAATGGGAGGCCACGAGGGATTGTGTCGAATGGGGTCATTAATCAACTTGGACAAGTCAGGCAAGTCCAAAGTTGCTAGGAAAGGTAATTGTCAGTTGGGTTGCACATAATGGTAATATTGATAAGGCATATAATTACTAGTAGGACCATAAGTTGATTGAAAAACAGGTTGCTGTGACGAAGAACTAATAGAAAATCTACCCATAGGGGGTTGATTTCTGGAATCATGACCTCTAGGGCCTCTCGGAGGAGGACCACCGGGACCACCAGGACCACCGGGACCACTAGGACCACCAGGACCACTAGGAGGCGGACCACCAGACTCTCCAGAGCCTCCGAAACCACTAGGCGGAGGGCAACCAGAACCTTCAGAGCCATAAGGAGGAAAGCCACTAGGCCCCCCAGGACCAAAAGGAGGAAAGTTGCCAGATCCTCCAGGACCATTAGGCCCCGCAGGAGGAGAGCCTCCATAAGGCGGTCCTCCGGCACCTCCCACAGTATGTATAGGTATCCCTCCCATAGCTGGCATGTAAGACCAGTTGGGTTGCCCCTATGGCGTAAAAGTGTTACTAGGGTATGGAATTCCCGCATAAGGCATTCCTGTAGGATTGGGTGGATGATTACCTACAAGTATTTGATAACCATAACCTCCAGAAGTTTGAACGGTTACAGGTTGTGCCCCCAAGGGCTGACCTGAACTGGATGGGGGATTAACCACATTAGTATGGGTGGGAGGGACATAAACTATAGATGGTTCTATGTTAGAGGTCTTCCCTTGACCAGGTACAATTCCAATGCTAGATAACGCAGGTCATGACGGGGGTTGCCCCCCAACACTAGAAGGTACTGATGAAACAGGAACTAAAGGTTGGGCCCTAGGTGCAGAAGACCTGGGAGGATTAGGAACATACATAACATGAGAGGTGATAGGGGTGGTAATTTGACCTGGGTTGTGTGGTGTCACTGCATGATCTATAATCGGTTCAATGGGTCTCATAGAATCAACAAGTGAACAATATCCCACAGGAATAGACGTGGAATGTGATGGTGTCGGGCCTAATAGTTCATCTATTTGCTTGTCAATCTCCTGTGCACAGAGAATGGCAGCATGGTATTGCCTACAATCTTCTTCATCTTCAGAAGAGTTTAAACGGGTGCCAAATGAGGCAATGGCATGTCCTATAGAGGTATTCCAAAATGGAGCATTGGGACCATAATCCGGACGGGTTGTATCATCAACATGACCTTCCGTGGGAGAATGGAACGAGGTATTTCCCCGAGAAGGTTGTTGGACCAAGGGAGGCGAGTGTGAAGAATATGGTACTCCACTTTCTGCAACCACATTATCTCCCACTTGGGAGGTAGTAGCAGCTCCTTGATCGATAGCTTTCATTTTATTTTCTCTTGAACCAAGAGTAAAATTGGGTGGCAAGCCCCACACTCTTCTGGACTGTCTTAACTCAGCCAGTTTGTACAGTTCCTATCTAACCTAAGGTCTAAAAATCTAGAAAACACACCCAAAAAAAATCCCTATACAAGCTATAGGTCAAAATAAGCACACTTAAAATGATAGGAGGAGTTCAAAAAGTCAGGTCTCTCACCAGGATTGTCAAGAAGGTGCCACTCGCGATATACCTCGAGGGTACATGCGTAGTAATCTCCCCGAATGTTGTTTTCTGTGTATGGCTCCAAGCAAGATGACCAAAGGGCTTTTCTCAGATGGATAGGGTATCCTAGTGTGGTCTCTCGATATACTCAAGGTACATGGGAGCTCGAATCGGTAGTAGTGTTGTCTAATGCATAACCGTACACAAGGGGCCTTCCGATATACAATCAAGTACGTGAAGTACCTTTCTATATACCTCAAGGGTACGTGAAAGGCCGTTCGATATACCGACGGTACGTGGAAGAACCGCGCGAGTCCCGGGATGTAATGCGGACAAAATAACGACAACTCCTACGCTTAACGACGCCCGAACACGTCTCTAACCTATCACTCCAATTGCTACGTAAATTTTAACCTATAACTACCGTTAATTTTATAGTGGACAGTTACGTGAATGCATTATGTTTTGAAAAAAAAGTAAAACCATGCAGTATGCTTGTGCAAATATTTCACGTTACCGTCCAGTATGCCTACTTACGGGAGGGAAAGAGAGTATTTTCTTTTGTTTCAAAACCAAAAAAGACTTCCAAACAACAATCTTGAACACAAAATCAAAGACAAGCAGTACTTTTCCAAATTGATTTCTCTTTTCTGAAAGCAATAGGAAGGGGAAGAATCTCTTTTCCTAAAAGAAAAACAAGAAGCACACTATATGCAAATGCACTCTATTTTTTCGATTTTCTCAAAACATAAGCAAATCTAACTTAAAACTACCATATTTTTTATTTTGATTGAGATAGTTCTAAATGCATAAGAGACGAAAGAACATGAAGATCCTGAAAGCTTGTAAAGCCAATCAGAGAACCAATGTCCAACGCTCAATGATGATAACCTAGTCTTAGTCAAAAAAATTCTTTTTTAAAGGAAGGAAAAAGAAGTTTACTATGTAAACAAGAAATGAAACCTAGAAGCTAATCTAGTGTTCTTCTGCTAGTCTATATAACAGAAACGAAAATATATCTTACTAACACCCTAAGCTTTTCAGAAAACAAGAAATCCTTTCGCAAACACAACCAACAAGCATAGAAGCAGATGAACAATCAAAAAGCCTAATCTAGCTTTTGAATTTCTGAATCAAACAAATCTTAAACCATAAAATTTTCAAGCCGCAAGCATCAGATTCAGTCACATAAGCTTGACAGTGTAGGACTGAAAGCAACACAACTCAAATTTTTACAAAAAAAAAGAGGAAAAAGGGCCTTGGAATGATGCCTACCTGGCACCGCTCTTCTCAGGTGTTGACAGGGCGGTTCTATCCTAGCACCGCTTCTCGCCAATGGGATACAGGAAGTGGCATCGTGTGTTGCCCACTTTGTTCAGGTGGTGGCACCACGTGCTGCCCACTTTGTTCAGGCGGTGGCACCGCTCCTCGTACATTGCATAGGCACGATTCCCTGTAGAAGACCAAAACATAAAGAGAACGATAGATCAAGACAGAAAAGGACTAGATCAAGGCAAAAACTACTAGATTGAGTATGGAAACAGAGCATAAAAGGTCGAAATGACTCAGATCTAAACAGATCTGGAAGTTTCAAACCCAAATTGATTAAGTCAGAAAGCAGATCTCGCTGAAGAGAGTTGGAGAAAGAGCCTAGATTCGGACAAGAGTTGAGAATTGAGGAAGATCAGAACAACTGATACATATATCTATTTCCCAGCGGAGTCGCCAGATTTGTTAGCTGGAATATTTCACCTTCTACAGACAGTAAGGTGTTCCACTGGTCTAAATGGTTCAGATCCAGAACAAATGAAGGACAGAGGTTGAAGACCCTCCCTGGACGCCGTAGATACCTGGAATGTGATGCTTCGATAGTAACCTCGTGTACCTGCAATCAGCTTAAACACACAAAAACATCAAAGCTGCCAGAATATAATATACTGATCCATGTTAGTGACTAAGGAATCTAACAACATACATGTGAAATCAAACAACAACAATAATGTGGGACGGAAATCAACTTGCACTAAGATAAAAATGGAGAAGTTTACAACCAAGCCTTAGTGTTGACATGCATCTCCATGAAACCAAGCACTCTCATCCCCATAAGCTCCGACTCTAGCTCTTTATGCTCTCCAATGGCTTGGGCCAAGTGATCAATCCAACAACATAACAATACCTTAAGAGTTCTCCCCTCAACCATGGATATGAGCTTGTATTTATAAGGCTCAATGGATAGTGATGGTTGAGAGATTAGTGGATGAGGTGGCCTCTAAGATCCTAGGATGAGGGATCTCGAACTCAACTAACCCACAATGATAGGGATGAGCGAGGACACGAGGCTCATCATCTAGAAGCCTCGAGAAACTTCTCTTTTTCTCTTTTTACCCAGGTGTTGCAGCTGCAACATTTTCCCAAAATTCTAAAATTTTTGGGACCCTCCTTTTTATCTTGTTTTGCTCAGCTTGTTTGGGTTTGCTTGATTTTGTTGATGTTTGTTCAAGGAATATCTTTATGCCAATGTTGTTAATGTTGTTCTATGGCTTACATTGAGTTCTTACCCCGTCGTCGGAAGTTGTCGAGACTATGAATCAGAAATGCAGTTAACTACGCGCCCGCCATTGCGGAGATGCAGTTGAAAGACGGTCCGATCCAAGGTATACTTCCTCCGATGCGCTTTACTTTTATTTTTCTCATTATCAATGGCCTTATTGGAATACCGTCGAAACTTTTTGTCTCTACAGTTTTCGCCGTTGCGGATGATGTATTGCGAGCCCCCCCCATGGTTGTATTGACCTCTTCCGATCCCCACCAGTTTGATTCGCAAATCCTTGGTCTTTTTAACTTCCGTCGTTGTGGCTCTTGAAGGGACTATTCTTCTTATTGCCGCTTTGCCAATCTTTTTCGCTTAAGTCTTGTTTGTTTTTTACCTCCGATTTTGACTGCTTTGCGGAACTCGGTGTCTTTATGGTTTCCGCTGTTGCAGCGCTTCAACCAACTATTGGTTTGAGGTCTTAGTCTGGTGAACTCTGATGTGAAGTTTTTATTTTTCCAATGCTTCGTTTGACACTGCGGATCTCGTAATCGTTTCACCATCCGCCATTGCGGAGAAGCAGCTGACATGATCGCCGATCCCCTAGTCATTTTGCCGCCCGATGGTCATGTTTTCCCACCGATTGTTTGTTTACCGTGATGTATATATTGGGGGATTGGGGTTTATTATTTTCTATTATTTTTTCTGCGAATTGCCCATGCTGTCATTGTCATTTCGAGCAGGACACTGTACTCACTGTCGGTACCTCGTTCCTAGGTGGCGTCGCCATGGAAGTTTGCGGATTTTTCTCACCAGTCGCACAACGCCTTGCCAGGTAGGCCATTATTCTCGTTCCTACCTCTTCCTTTTCAAATTGTTGAACTAGGGTTGTCGCCCTTGGTTAGTTCCCACCTCTGCAGTTAATGAATACCTAGGTTTACTTTTTCAGCGCTTATATTGTTTGTGTAGACGGTATGGCTGTCCGGTGTGGGGATTTTTGTTTGCTGAATGATTAGAGTCGCTGCCATTATGAGCTTGCGAACCGCACCCGGCTGTTTGGGAAACCGGTGCAGATGAGTGTTATGTTGTCTGCACCAATTCCCCCTAGTCTGTGTATGGCCGTCCGGGGAGGGTAGTCCCCTGTTAGTTTGCAAAGGAAGGTGTTTTCTCGTTTATTTCAAAGGACCGAGGTTTTGTTTTCCCAGCCTTTTGGGTCGCTCGCTTGTATGGGATTATGGTAGCGTTTTTGAAGTGCACCCCATTTAGGATGAGATTGGGAATAACACATTTTTTTTGGAATCATGGTGCCGAGGGTGTAGTTGAAATTGTTTTCCTTGACGGGGGGGGGGGGGGGATATTCTTCAGTTTAGCGAGGCAATGATGTTATGAGTCGATTATGCAAATTTTAGTCATGGGCCGGTTTTAGCTATTTTTGCAGATTTGTTTTGTGCAGGAACACTTGGTAGTTAAATGTTGTTTGTTTATTTTTCATAGCTTCAACCATGACTAGCCTAAACAAGGTAAATGTTCATGTAGTTTGTCTCTATTCTTTGAATATTATTTAGAAATGGCTCAACAGGACCTAAAGGATTTTGTGAATGACAGAGAAATCCTTCTGAATACGAGATGTCTAAAAGGCAGAAGAAGAAAGCCCCTATAGTGGAGGAAGAACCCGATGTTGAAATTGTCACCAAGGTTGAATACACTTACGAAGACACCAGATGCATAGTGGGTGTGGAACTTGAATATAAATGGGGGGAAATCTACAGACTGATAGCACATCGGGAGGTACCTGACACAGGTTTTGAGGAAGAAACTATATATGCAAATATAGAGAGATTTGCTTTGTTGAGAGTTGCTACCAGACCTGAGCTTTTCCCGTGCTCATAGGTGATTGGATGGATTCTGCCTAGGGCAGATGTAACTACCATTATTTTGGCCAATGTTGACAAATAGGGTTATGCTGCTTATAGCCCTGGTTACGTATCACTATCCTACCACTTACCGGAGGCCCAGGTATACTTAACTGAAGACTGGCTAAAGAAAATTAATCTGGACCTAATCGAGACATTGAAAAGAATGCTGGTACCTAGCAAGAGTTTCAGAACTAGGCCATCAGGGGAATATGACACTGCCACCTTAAGGACCCCTTATAGGTTCATTGCCCTGATGCTGAACATGATTTTTGGGAGAGCCCACGGTAAAGGTTTTAAGTTGGGTTGGGTCCCTATCATCTTCCTTGTTGCAACCCAAGGGACTATGTTCAATTGGGCAAACATTGTATCAAACAGCCTCTCGGTCTGCATTGCTTCAGCCTTGGGAGGGGTGTCCCAGAAAAAATCAGAGTTCTACATGAGCTCCATACTGATTGATTGCATATTGTGCAATCAACCCTTCCCAAACCTAAGGTATATTTGGGACCGAGAGAGAACACCAGTCTACTCAGCCTACAAGCCACTGTGGGCACATAAGTACCACAGTCACTATATAGAAGTGCGTGAACACTTCATTATGCCATTATATACATTGATTTTCTTAAAAGAATGCAATTGCATGTTGGAAGAAGTGTTGCAGGTTATTGCAGAATATGCAGATTACTACTTAACGGAGGATGGACTGTATATCAGAATGTATGGATGCTCCAGAGCACCTTCCTTACTTCCAAAGTATGCCACTGATTATGTGGTACACAAGGAGGCAGTCAGGCAGGTCTTCTTGGATGGCATAGGGAGTTTTTTATTTGAACATAAGAAGGAAACTTATCCTCCCCTACCATTCAGGTTGGGAAGCTATAAGTTCACAAGAGTTAAGAAAGCCGATGAATTTGTAGAAGAATTGGGGAAATTCCTTTTTGGGGAAATAAATTTCCACAGGAATGATTCTTGGAATAAAGTGGCAGAGCACTGCAGGGAAGCAAATGTACATTTTGAGTATACAAGCCATTGGGATAAAGACGAATCAATTTTCTGAAATGTAGAAAACATAACCGCATTAAAAAGAAGATTTAAAAAGAAAATCACTACTAAAGATGGGAAAGGACAAGATGAGCAGAAAAAAGCAGAGGAAGAGGAGGCTAGGAAAAGAGATGAAGATGCTAGGAGACTAGCCCAGGAGGCCGAAAGCTAGCTTAAAAGTGAGGAGGAAGAAAAGAGAGAAGCTGAACAAGAAGCAGCTAGAAATGCAGAAGAAGCTGCCAAGATTGAAGAAGAAGAAAGGAAAAGGAAAATGGATGAGGAACTTAGGAAGTAGGAAGCATAAAGATTAAAACTAACAGAGCAACAAGCTTATGATCCTATAGAAATTCAGGTTCAGGATGTGGGTAATCCTGATTTTCAAGATCCTGAGGCAGCTGCTAGCATCACATTAGGACAGGTTGTTGTTCCTACCCTAAGACTGATCCCTTTTGAACAGAAGAAAGGGGAAGAGGTGCTAGACTTCAACACTATTTTTTACGACAGGGAAACAAAAAGAATTGTGAAGAGGACCGAGAGGAAGGTTGAGACTGGGGGGTAGTCGGGGAAAATGATAAATGATACAACAGTGGTGTATGGGACAGACAGGGACCCAAGATTCACTATCAGATATGGACCAGTATTGATCCATGCTTCTGAGGACAATGTGGATCGGATAATGACTGATCTTGAACAGTCAAAGAAATCTGCTGCCCAACTAAAAGATACCCTAAGAAGGGAGAGAGAGGAAAGTAGTAAATTGAAAAGGAAGTTTGAAGACATGCAACATGAAATAAAGTCTTCAAAAGCAGAGCTCCAGTTCCTCCAAGTAGAGAAGATATCTCTGGAGGTTGCCCAGGAAAGTTTAGAAAAACTACAGCAGGAATGTCAGGGGCTAAGGACTGAAAAGGATGGGTTGAAAACGATATGTGGAAGCCTTCATACAGAAAAGGATCAGCTGCTAAGTAAGATAGGGGAGCTGGAGTTACAGAAAGCTGCCTTGGAGGAGTCAGAGAGGCAATCTCAGGTGCAGACAACAGATCTTAAAGAACAAGTTACTTCATTAGCTGCAGCTCTAGAAGAAGCCAGGTAACAACAAGCTAAACTTCATCCTTTCAAGGAGCATGTTCTAGCACAAAGGAGTAAGATGCACTAGCTACAAGTATCTATAGAAGAAGAGAGGTGCAAGATCTTGCAAGTAGACAATAAACTGGAAGAAATTTTGGAAACTTCTTCATATTTTGTGGGCAGATTGCAAGACATTTTAGAAGTCCTGACAGGAAGAATGGCGAGATTAGAGGCCAATGAGGAAATCCCTATGGACCTACCAGCAAAAGATCAACAAATCCTGAGACAAGACTACGATTTATTGGAGTTTGCCATAAACACAGCCGAAGAATTCAAGAAGGCTGTAAAGAAGAAAAAGGGAGCTTGTACAGAGTTTTGTAGGAGGATTTTGATTACTTACAATCGTTGCTAGGTTGCTGTTGAACAGAGGATGGACACCTTTCCAGACCACAACCTGTTTTTGGAAATGTTGCAAAGTAGATATCAGGAAGATGAACAAAGGATTCAGCACATCAAAGCCCTAGACGAGCAGACCCTGAGAAATAAGGTAGCTCATTCAACGGTCAGTGTATAGTTGCTAGAGGATCAACTACGCCTGAGCTCAGCCATGATCGAAGTAATAAGAAATCAGGCCACTAAATTTGAAATCAATATTCGTTTTTTAGAACCTTCTGAGTTCGAAAACATTGCCTCAGAAGCTTCAGCATAGAAGAAATTCTTGAACGGTCAAGCGGGGCCCTCCTCATAAGTGTTGTATTTGTTTGTTTTTATTGTAAAATATTGTAAATTCTATAAGCACTTAATGTAAGAAAGTGTGGGAGGTGAAGCATTGGGGAAGCCCAAGAGTCATTTGTGGGCAGCCCAATAGTTTTGCTTTTGTATAAATATAGAAGAATTAGATAGGAGAGGGGCTTTTTCCTGGAGAAACTTGTGAACTACTTGTTGTAAGAGGAACTATTTCGTTTTGTAATAATAAAATTACAATTTTGCCTATTGGAGAAAGTGCTGTGTGGAATGTTCAAATGTGTTGAAATGAACAATGTTGAAGGGGAACTATTTCATTTTCAGCTATGTTCATTAACTGTGAGATCGTTCTAACTTTTTGAACCTATGTTCTTATTTGAATGATCTCTGGTTTATTCTGTGATAATTTCCACTATGAGTAATGAATGTTTTAACAGATGAGGAGCTATCTTGTTGTGCATGTATTTATTCATGTTTATGTGTTTTGATGCTAAGAACAATTATCTGTGATTTATCTTAACAAATGAACAGTATTACATTACTCATGAATTGATAATCTTGCTCCCTAGGGACAGCTTAATTAATATTGTTTTTTCAGTTGTGTGTGATTTAGATGCGAGAGACTCTAAGACGAGAGGTAAGAACCTACGCATCACATTGTGATCACTCCTCGCATTCTTCATCAATCTGCATCTTAGATAGGTACTTGCATATCATACTTAAAGTTAAAATACAAAAATATTCATAGTGGATCGGGCCACAACCGGTAAAACCCTTTTGTTTTTGTTACTTGACCTATAGTAGCTGGACCACAAACCAGATGGATTCCCTACACCAAACAGTCACGGCTAGTTGGGAACGTTGACTAGGGAGAATCCCTTGCTGTTGTTGCCTGCGAATTTCTAGGCCTCAACACCAAGGTACCGCGTTTCTCCTTCAATGACAAAGCGGTTCTGGTAAGAAACGCTTATGGACTAAGGGCCATAAGCGGTGGCATCGCTTGTGGACAACAAGGGATAGGCGGTGCGAACAAGGTACCGCTCCTGGACAACAGGGAAAGCGAGATGCTGAGCATTTTTTGTGAAAGATCGACAAATGGTATGAATTTCCACTCCAAGTGGTAGGATTCAGGGCAAGTAGGTGTGTTAAAGGTCTTATCACATGATGGTGATAGGATTTTGGTATAACAGCATTTCCAATATACTTGAATGCCTCTATCGACCAAAATTCCATTGAGAGACTAGGAATTTGAACTCATACCATCTCTAAGTTCATCCTTTCATTTTTTGGGGGTTGAAAATATGAGTCCATTCCTTTAGAGCCATCAAAATAGAGTTTATACACCAGTTATGTTGTAGAATTAACCAGCCATCTACCAAGGAATTTAAGAGAAAAGAAAACCAGGCTCTCGACCTAACCAAAAATATTGGAGAATAGTCAATCTCCTGAGCCCAATTATACTTTACCCATTTTTTGAGAGTGTCAACCCCAAACCTCCTCCCACAAGCCCTGTAAATAATGGTGTTGCCCACAACATCAACCACATTGTTCTTTTTTATATCCTTTCCAGAGACCAACTTGGCCTCTTCTTTTGGGTTATGTACTTGATTTTATTCTTTCGGCCAAACCTTTTGCTTTATGGCTATGGCTATGGGATCTGCTCTTCAAGCAAAACAATGGTGGTTGAGTCCACATAATGTTGTGAATTGTTCATTAGATGAAGACCCAAAGCATTATGTTCAGCCTGCCCACCAAGGACAAACTTAACAAGCCCTTTCAATCCCTTGCAGGCCCAAACCCTGAAGATGTTATGAAATTTGTCAGTTCAAACAATCCTAAATTGGGAACAACCCCACTGACCTCCCCTTGGAAGGTCGTATATATGATTAGGAGATTGAATCTTTTAGGGATATCATGAAGTTGATCAATAAAGTTGCAAGGGTCTGAGAAGATTGAAAAAGCAGGAAGTCAATCCAGTTATAGAGAACTTGAATGAAAAAGGCCAAGAGGCGGCTACAGGATTTTCCACCTAGAAGAAAGATAGACTAGGTGTGGGAATAACTAACTAGAGAGGTCCATGAAGTCAAGATCTGAAAAATTTGTAGCCAATTTTCGACAAATTAGAACCAAACCCAACCATTTTGACACCTTCTGAAACTGAGGATGATTATGTATGGTAACTTAAAGCTTTGATTTCAGCGGATCTAAAAAACCCTTCCACTAGTTGTCTACCAATAGGGATCGACTAGATATCATTTTCCTCATAAGAGCCCTTAGAACAATCTATAAGTTCTTCCTCATTATCCATATTGACAATGACATCCTCCTAATCTAGAAAAAAACTTGTTGTAAAAACCTATGCCTCATCGCATATTCACCCTCAGAATCACAAAGCCCCTCATCTTCTTATCCATACAATTTCCATTCAAATAAATTATTATGTCATTATAACAACAAACATATTTATATCGGGGCGGCAGGGGGGGGCAGAGTTTTCTTCACTCCAGATGAATCGTTGGACGTTAAGTTCGCTTGGGGGCTTGGTATTGACACCAACATTATGGCTGAAGCCTTGGCTTTAAGGCAAGGATTGAGGATAGCCAAGATGCTGGGAATCTCTGAATTAACTGTTATTGGAGATTCCAGAATTGTCATCTGTGCTCTAGTTGAAAACCTTATGCCCAATCATATGGCCCTAAGGCATCTTATCCACAAGATCGCAGCGCAAGCCCCCTCCTTAAAAAAAATCAATTTCTTCCACGTGTTGAGGGAAAACAACTCTAATGCAGACTATGAGTCTAACAAAGGCTCCTCCCTAAGCCCTTGGGAGCTTATTATCAATGTCCAAGGTTCTTTTTGCTCACCCCATAGGCCCCGGGGCTTATTATGGGATCTCCCTCTGTGGGTCCTAGTCTGTCAGAATGCCCCATGCTGGCTAGACGCAAGGATAGTTGGCTTGTGTAGATCACGTGGCCTAGAGTCGGTTTGGGTTAAAGCTTGGTCTGGGTTGTCTCTTCGTTCGGTGCGAAGACAGATGCCTTAGCTCAGCTCCGTCCTGTGTTTTAACGTTTGCAGGACAAGTGACCTCATGCATGATCATTGTTTGACGTCGGGGGGAAACATTGGTTTAATGGCTTTCATGGATTTGGTCTTCTCGTATGAGGCGAAATCAACAGGAGTCCTGTCGAAGATGGTTGCATCGAATGTTATCATGGTAGCATTTACTACCCGCACATATGAAACTCTGATGATATCTGGTGGGAAGGTGAGAGAAGTCGCGTCGAATCTGGATCACTCAAGCAATTTCATGATTACTCGCACGTTGGAAATTGAGGTGACGCCAAGATCCCTGGGACTCATGGATTTACAAGGCTGGAATGCCGAGAATCGAAGCACGCAGGATGCGGTTATGTTTGGCTATATTCAAGAGCTTTGTCGACTCGCTGCTAAGAGTTTGCTGATAATTAGGATGGAAGCGGGGTCCTCATCCACGGTTGTGCTTGTCATTCCAAATCCAGTGGATATGGAGGTGAGAGAACTGAAGCAAGATCTCAAATCATTGCAGACTCAAGTCAATGCTATTGATTGTGAAGGCGGAAAGAGATTGGAACATGTAAATAAGGATTTGGTCTTTCTTCGCAAGAAATTCAAGCGAAAGGTAAAGTGGACTGAAAATTCCTTATCTAGGCAGATAGTCGAGCTGGAAATAAAGGTGAACAAGCTTGCTCTCAAACTTGTCAAACATGAAGTGTCTGGTAATGGTATGTCCTCCAGCTTGGACGGATAGAGGTCCTTTGAGTGCTCTGGTTCGCCGTCTTGCATGTACATGCCTCTTTGTTTTTTTGCAAAGTTATAGTGTCTCAGTTAATTTGCATAGTGGTAGTTTCTCAGTATTTTACTCTGTTATGAATGGATTTAAGGTCTCAGACTGTTTATGTTGCCACTCCCTCAAGGGCCTTTTTTTGGCTTAAATGCCTTTGCCGCTCCCTCAGGGGCACCTATGTCTCCTCTGGTTTTTATGTTTTATGTTTTCTAGCTGCCGCTACCATGAGGGAATTTTGTAATTTGGACCCCTTTACGGTGGTTACACCACCTCCCAATATAATATAACTGCTTTTGTCTAAAAAAACAACAAACATATTTATATGGTTATCAAAATTTAAACTTCATTAATGGCATGCCAAATAAAAAATATTATTATCTAAATTGAAAATCAACATGCTTAAGTATATAAGGAAGACGAGGTAGGATCCATTTAGTGACTATCTACTATATAAAGACCACAATATGTTTAGTTGTGACATTGAGTATTATGAACTATAATTTTATTTAATGTTTGTATGCAAGGAATATGAGGCAAGGAGAATTTAAGGATCTATAAAAAAAAATTAAATGTAAGAGTCTTCAGGAATCGCATTAATTCTTAAATTTCCAACCATAAACTTTTGGGTGATAATTTTCTTTAAATATTAAAATTTCTAAGGATTTTATATAGTTTTTGGACAATTTTGGTGACTTTTAGAGTAAAATATTTTCATCCCATGGAATTTGGGCAAATTAATTTAGAAAAAAAATGGAAATTACTTAATCTGTTAACGGTTAAAAAGGAAAAAAATTAGCTCATGGGCTAAATTCTGCCTCTAAATATTTCCATGATATGAGGTGAGTGAATCAATTTAGAAAAAAATCGAAATCGACTAATATTTTTTTGGAAAAAAGGGTAAAACATTAGCCATGGGATAAATTTCGCCCTAACATTTTTCTAGATACGAGGTAGGCTTCATTTAGTAGCTATCTATATGTATATCTTCTTTTCTAATTTTTTTATATAATCATATGATAAGATACAAGGTAGGTTATACATGCAATGGAAATGAAGCCCCGTGTTACTTGTATACATGTTGAAAGCTAGAGCATAAAGTTATACCTTTTGGATTTTGGTTAAATTATTTTGAATTTTAATTAGTTGTTAACTTGTTAAGAATTGTAATAATAATAACAATAATCTATTTTTAAGGTCACTGCCAAGCGAGACACCAAATTGGTGTATGAGACCCCCTTGTTTGCAGGAGAAGGGACCCCCCTCTGTGCAACGATTTAACTGCTAAAGTCTACAGAGGTGTACATACACTACCCCCCTCTGGATTTGAACCTGTGACCTCCTAAGAGGAAACACATGAACTTAGCCATTAAGCCCACTCATGCTCTATAAAGTTTAGTAAATTTTTTATGTTAAATTTAATATTATGGAAATTACAAAATAATTTTTAAATACTTGAAATAGGGTTGATGCCAAGGGATAAGGTTTTCATCTAGGATAGTTTGTAGAAGAAATGTAGTATGGATTTAGTACATGTTCTCTTTGCAAATAAGACGAGGATACTATTTTATTTCTTTACTCTATTATGTGGTTACTCTATGTGGGTCTAGAAAAAGGTGGAGAATCTGAGTGCGTTGAGAGATGTTTGCGGTGGTCTTTCCATGGAGGATTATTTGCAATATGAATGTGAGATTTTAACTATGAAGAACTTCAGTCCTCACTCCATATTGCTAGAGGAATTCAGCTCACGAAGAATGAGAGTATGCTTGAAGAAAAGATTATCCTTACCATTTAGTGTGCTACCCAAGGTATAAATATGCTCAAATATTTCAAGCAATCTAAAAACCCAAAGCTTCCTAGACAAGTTGTTATGGATAGGTTAGGTGCTTGGGTTTGTTTTGATGGTGTTGTGCAAGGGGATCCTCATAGGAGGTGTTATATACTCAAGGAACTCCCACATGGTGAAATTTAAAGTTGGTTTGGGAAGAGGAACAGATAAGCATGCATAATTAATGACTTTGAATTTAACCCTGATGCTTGCAAGTGGATTAAAAAAAAAATACAATTTTGGTGTGATTCCATGGTTCTTATTAAATGGATGAGGGGGAATAATCATTGGAAAAATTCTTGTTAAGGCCTATATTTGAAGAGATCAAGTCCATCGCTATTGTATTTAATCAAATTTATGTTCACCCTTTTTATGGCATTGAGTTACTCAATGATGCTCAAAAGCCCCATTTTGGCTTGTGTACATGCCTAATAAGCGAGTAACATGTGTATATGCATGTTACCCTTGACCAACATATGTATACACATGTTACCCTTGAAAAACATACACATAAGTGTGTTACCCTTGAGCAATATGCATACACCTCATGAAATTCGAAAAAGAACAAGAAAAGGAATTTCCACATGTGGTTTGGACAGTTGGAGTTCGATATGGTCCCAATTACACTAGAACCAACCACCTAAACCACTCACATCAAAGTATAAATTATCATCAAATGGAGGGTTGGGGACCAATCACCATCGGAGAAATTATATGTTATAGAAATAGAATCAAGAGTGTGCCTTGTTGTAATCTCACAGATCACATAAAGTTACCAATAATACATACTAAAACATATAAATATACAGAGACAAGAGACAAGAACATATAAGATAGAACATAATACTTTATTATAATGAGTTCATACGAAACACAGAACTGAACTGAGTTCTTGTGTGGCTCAACAGCCTAATATACAAGTTACAAACAGTTACAAAAATAACTACCTGTCGGTTCGGTGAACCGACACGACTGTTAGTTAGCCGACTTAATTAACTAGTTTAGTCGGCCGACCGACGTAGTCGGTTGATCGACTAGTCGGTCCATCGACTTAGTTGACTGACTAAGTCGGTCTTCCTTCAAGTCGACTTATGTCGACTTGCTCCTTCTACAGCTCCCCCACGAACAAAACATTTCTTCGTCCTGAAGAAACAAGGAGGTACAAAAATTGTTAATGTTGGTCGGACCTTGCAAAACTGCTACTGAGGTGGACTGTGCAGATGGATAGTTGGTCTTCTCTGGACGCAAACTTCGACTATTGCTGGTGCAGTGACGGCAAGTTGATGCTGGAAGTCTGTCCATGTCTGCAAGGCTTTCTGAATGTCGATCGTTAGAGTAGTTAAACTCGACAGTGCTGACATCTTTTCTGCCATGGGCATTTCTGCAATGTGCTCCATGTTGGGGCCCAACATTTGGTTCTGTTCTTCTGCAGCATCAAGGAGTCTTTTCATCTACGGGTAGATATTGTCGACCTTCTCTAAATTTGGAAGGGCTTGCTGAACCCACTGATGAGCTTCTCGTTCTAGTTTCTGCAGTTTGCTATTCTCCATGACAATCTGCTCGTCAATAGTCTGCCTCATTTCTGCCTCCGTCGACTTATGTCCTTCCAAGGCCTGAATACCTTGCCTTGTCTGCCTGGTCTAATGATAGACTTGCCCATAATGAGTAGGCCGGTCTCTCAGCACTTCCTCAGTAACAATGGATTCCTCCATATGGTCCTGTAATACTTTGTAAGCCTTCGAAAATGCAGTGTGCTGGTTCAAGAGGAGTCGGGCGGTCTCTTCCTTTTGTTCTGCTTTAGTCTCTTGGAGATGTGTTTGTATGGTCGACACCATGCCTTCAAAAAGCTGGTATGCCCTTTCCAGAGGTCGATCAGTAGCATCTTCGACCGGGCCTAGACCGACAGATTGTGCGAGAGACCTGCATTTGCCGAGAAACTCGACTTGTTCTGCCTCCTTGTCTTTGAGCTCTTTACTTTTGGTGACCGTCCTCTTCTTTGACTCTTTGGCCAAGG